>BMAU01019461.1:0-307500 GCA_019973935.1 Trichonephila clavipes
TCCCTCCCCCTTGATCATGGAGTGGCAAAGAGTGGCGGGAGCATTCAGTCTTTGGGTACGACGGAGTGAAGTCATGTCCGAGTGTTGCTAACTGTATAATAACCGTTTTCTTTAAATCTTTTTTAATAAACCTTTAATTTTTAAAATTTAAAATGCCAGGTTTTTTTTCTTAATTGTTTCCGTATTGATTGAAACAAAACTTTTACTGGCGCAGCCGTTAATGATCGAGTCTTAGTGGAAAACCCCACAGGAAGAACGTTCCAGAAATTTCGAGTTTTCTGGATTCCCGCGTGGAAATGAATCAGGTAAGAGTTTTGCTTGCAACTCCCTGTAATGTAAGACGAGAGAAATTTATAAAATTATACTGTTTAATATCCATTTATTAAGAGAGAATTTTGATTTTATTTTTGTATACGTCAGTGTACGTTTTTTTTGCTCTGCATATCCATGCAGTTGTAACTTGTTGAACGCCAGTTCAATTTTGAATTAATTATATACATCAGTATATATATTTTATTATTCTTGTTCCATATCAATGGAAAGTAAGTTTTAGAACATCCGTTCTAAAAATTAAGAAGCTCAAAAAAATCATTAATTCTCTCAGTATATTATTTTATTGCATATCCATGCAGTTATAAAATTTTGAACGCCAGTTCAAATTTCAGTTATTATATATCAGTATATTTTTTATTATTTCTTGTTCCATATCGATGGAAAATAAGTTTTAGAACATCAGTTCTATGAATTAAGGAAAACTTTTCAAAATCATTAATTCTCAGTATATTATTTTATTGCATATCCATGCAGTTATAAAATTTTGAACGCCAGTTCAAATTTCAGTTATTATATATCAGTATATTTTTTATTATTTCTTGTTCCATATCAATGGAAAGTAAGTTTTAGAACATCAGTTCTATGAATTAAGGAAAACTTCAAAATCATTAATTCTCTCTCAGTATATTATTTTATTGCATATCCACATGCAGTTATAAAATTTTTGAACGCCAGTTCAATTGGGGGAATTATTATATACATCAGTATATATATATTTTTTTTTTTTATTGTTCCATATAAATGGAAAGTGTTTTTAGAACATCAGTTCTATAAATTAAGGAAAGATTTATGTTTTTTTTTTTTTCTTTATGATATTTATTTATTTTGTAATGTACACGGTAATAAATTCACGTCAGTGAATAGCAATTGGCTTGTTAAAAAATTAATGTTAAAGAATAATACTTTTAATCTCATGTCAATGAAATTATTTTGTGCTTATGTTACGCATAGTATTTTTCGATTAATGTGAAAAAAAATATATTATCAGTTAAATTGGAGAAAAACTACCGAATATATTTTAGTGTTCTATTATTCCAGCCAGGAAATAGATTTAAGTGGTGCATGTCGGTTATATTTTAAGTGATTATATTGTGTATATCAGAAATAGGTTAGAGATTATTGTGTGTCAATAATATTTTAAGTGATTATTGTGTGTCAGTAATATTTTAGTGATTATTGTGTGTCAGCAATATTTTAAGTGATTATTGTGTGTCAGTAATATTTTAGGTGATTATTAAATATCGGCAATATATTAAGTGATTCGTGTGTATCAGTAATATTTCAAGTGATTCTTGTGTATTAGTAATATTTTAAGTGATTATTGTGTATAGGTAATATTTTAAGTGATTATTGAATAATCAGTAATATATTAAGTTCTATTTATAGAGTATTAAGTACACTTTTTTTTTGGGATATTGTGAAACACATGACTATTATTTTGTTTTCTTCCCAGTTCATCGAGTATTGAGTTAGCGTAGCGGACGTTGTTTGTGGGGGTTTTAATGAAGGATATATGTATGGTACTTAATTTTGCAATTCCTTTTAGTGTTATTTTCGTCCTATTATTGGTTAGTTTGAGTATATTTTAAGAGAAAAAATTTTTCAAATGGCATTCTTGGGGAAGGCTAAAAAGCAAGATTTAGTGTTGTTGGCTGAGGAGTTAGGTCAGGAAGGTATCAGATAAAAATGACGAATATAGAGCTAAGGAATATCATAATCCGTAGCAAAGATTACGAAGAAGAGTTCGTTAGAGATCAGTTATCTGTTATTTTAGAGTGAACGCCTTGAAAGGGAAAGTAAGGAGAAAATCCAGCAACAACGCGAATTCGAGTTAGAGAAAATGCGCTTGAAATCGAAAGATCGCGATTCGATCCTGAAAATTTAAGCCCGCTTAAAACAAGTGTTAGTGATTTAATTAAAAATCATTCCGAATTTCGACATAAGGGATGGAGATATCGTTCTTTTCCTTACCCTGTTTGAGAGACAAGCGAAACGTATTGAGTAGAGAAAACGAATTGGGTATCGGCTCTTTTGGCACGCATGCCGCCCGATATTACTCAGCTAATAGCCAGAGAGTCAGAAGATAAATTTGACAACTATGACTACATAAAAGGAGTGTTATTAAAAAAGGTTCAAGATGAGCCCAGAGACCTTCAGGCAAAAATTCATGAAACATCAGCGCATACCTGCTAGATCTTGGCGTGATTTTGTGTTCGAAATTACGAGTTACTTCGAAGAATGGCTCGATGGAATGGAAGTAAGGGATTTCAAATCATTGAAAGATTTAATAATAACTGATCAGCTCAAAAACGCGTGCCGGGGGAGATAAGAGAGCATTTCGTGGATGAATGGGCCAAATTTTATGAACCATCTGTTTTGGCAGATAAATTGACGGCTACGAAAGTGTTCGGTCGAGTGTCAAGAAAACGAGTCAACCTGAAATGTCCCGCAGCAATACGTCAGATTCGGGCGATCTAATATTAAAAAAAGAACATGCAATAATTAAAAATGATATTCAGAGTCAAAGGTATAAATTGCCCTTCAAACAAGAACCTAAACAGCCAACATTTAAACCTACTTGCTATTCGTGTGGAAGAGTTGGGCATACCTCGAGGGTGTGTCATGCTAAAAATCATAAGAAAACCTCCCTACTCGCCAGATCAATGCTGTGGAGACCAATGAACGTTTTCAAGAACAATCATCTGCAATTTTAACGGCTAAGGTTGCGATTCCGGTATATTCCCCCTGCCAAGGAGAACGAGAAAATAGACGAGTTACAGTTTGTCCACATTAAGTGTGGGAATGAAATTCTGAAGGCTGTCATCGACACAGGTGCCCAGATATCCGTGGTAAGAGCAGATGTCGTCGAGGGACAGAGCGTCGATAGTGGAGGGACAATCCAAATAATGTCGGCGTTTGGGGAACGTGAAGTAACCGAATTGAAGATTTTCAACCTGAAAATCGACGACTCCAGACACGGGGTAGTACCCATTATGTGCAGTTTCTAAAAGGCTAGTTAACGACATGTTAGTCTGTTCGTCTGCTTATGAAGCGCTGTTAGAGAACGTGCAGTTTATTCACAACCCCGCAAACTTCTACGTATCTTCAAGGGCAGTTGAAGGTATTACTGCAGATGATCCGAAATCAATTTCCAGCCAAGAAATGACCCGAGAGAAACTTACCCCTCTGAAATTTACATACAGGCTGTGAGCAAAGCAAATGAGGAAGAACAACTTTCGGAGGGAAGGGGAAACGCGTAGTACATTCATAAAAATGCAAAGGGAAGATGACACATTAAAGAAACTCTGAGTCTTGCAGAACAACAAAAGAACTCAGTAAAAATACATAACGGAATATTGGTACACTCTGAATATATTTGTGGAGAGAACATCGATCAGGTAGTACTACCACAATGTAAAAGAGAAGAAGTACTCAAAATGGCGCATGACGTCCCTCTTGTGGACATCTGGGGGAGCAGAAAACTAGGCAAAGAATAAAAGTACTCATTTTATTGGCCGACAATAAAACAAGATGTCAAACGGTTTTGTGAAAGTTGTAAGATCTGTCAGCTTCTTGAAGCCTATCACTTACAGAGATCGGGTTCCATACAACCATTGGTCAGACCCGAAATACCCTTTGAAGTATGGAGTGTGGACTGTATTGGGCCGTTGGAACCTCCTTCGAGAAGGAACCATCATTTTATTATTTGCGCAGTTGATTTATGCACGAGATGGGCAGAGGCCATACCTGTCAAGGAAATAAGCGCCAAGACTACGTGCAACGTCCTTCTGAAAATTTTCACACAAACAGGTTTTCCGAAAATGATCTGTTCTGACCAAGGAACTAATTTCACCTCAAAACTTTCTGAAATGTTTCTGAGTGTTATGGGGGTTCACCACGTTTTCTACTCCAGGGCATCCTGAAAGTATGGGTGCCGTGGAAAGGTGGAACCGCACGTTGAAGGACATGTTAAGTAAGAATGTTCAAGAACATGGGTCCGATTGGGATCTCCATCTTCCCTTGTTGTTATTCGCATATAGGGAAATACCCACAGTACAACAGGCATGTCGCCATTCCAATTAGTATACGGACGTTTGCCTGCCTTCGGGACCCATATCTCTTCTCAAGGAAGTGTGGGTAGGAGAAAGAAACATCCCAACTACTCTCTCCCGTTCAGTGGAAAAAGTATCTGGAAGACTTAATAGAAAAGTTAAGAAAGGCTCATGAAATAGCAGCTGAGACGGCGGAAGCGACTCAAAATAATTACGCATCATACTATAACTTACGATCCAGGGAAAAGCAATTCAAGGTAGGAGATAAAGTTCTGGTACTACTTCCGTCTTCTACTCATAAATTGATGAAAACATGGATAGGTCCAGCTACGATAATTGAAATAACTAGACCGTATTCCGCGAAAGTTGAATTAGATGATGGGGGCATAAGAGAGTTACACTTCAATAAATTACGTCCTTACATAGCAAGAGTGGGACAAGTTGGCTTTGATCTTCGATCAAGACTCAGATTTCGGGACCTTCATTATGCTCCAACAGATATGGCTGTATCATCTATGGGGGATGTTACGGATCACATAAGCAGTGATTGCCAAGAATTAGATGATGTTCAGCGACTGGAATTATTGAATACTCTTGGAAAATTCTCCAGTTTGTTTAGTTCACTTCCTGGCTTAGCAAAAAGTAAAAGGGACATAATTTAAAACTGAAACCGGATTTCACCCCAAAAAGATGCACCCTTACCGCATACCTATTGCTTTGCAGCAAGAAGTCGATCGTCAGATCAATGAGTTACTGCACCTCAAACTCATCGAACCGAGTGAAAGTGAATGGGCGCATCCAATTGTTTGTGTATCCAAAAAGAACGGAAGTATCAGACTATGTGTTGACTACAGACATTTGAATAGTTTCACTATTGCAGACGCATACCCTATGCAAAATGCAAAGATCTTCTGTTTGAAGGGCCAAGCTAATTATATAACCGTTCTAGACCTAACAAAGGGCTACTGGCAGATTCCAATGGCAGAGGAGGCAAAGCCTACACAATTTTGTGACTCATCATGGTCATTACCAATTTTGTGTTATGCTCCTTCGGGATGAAGAACGCCGGGAGTACCTTTCAAAAAGTTATGGATCAGGTGCTAGTGAAACACCGGGCATATTGTCGATCATATATCGACGATGTAGCAGTTTTCTCCAAAACATGGGAACAGCACATGAAACATCTGTGTGTAGTATTTCAAACGATTCAAAAGGTCGGGTTCACGATTAACCTTAAAAGTGCAATTTCGCAAGAAGACGTGTGAAGTTTTAGGGCACGTTGTTGGTTCAGGCAACATTCCCAGATCCCGGAAAGGTTGAATCAATCAAAAAAATATATCTGTACCAACAACGAAGAAAGAAATACGAAGTTTCCTGGGTTTAACTATACTATCGGGAATATATCCCAAACTTTTGCTTCTTTAGTCTTGCCATTAACAGAACTGACAAGGAACCGAGTTCCGAATATAATCCCTTGAATGAAGTTGCCGAACAAGCTTTTACAAAATTAAAGGCACAACTGGTAAAAAGCACCATCTTTGTACACACCTGATCTATCAAAACCTTACCAACTATACACGGATGCTTCAGCGACTGCAATCGGCGCTTGTTTGTCTCAAAACGATGAAAAGGGTAAAAGAGAGAACCAATTGCATTTTTCAGTAAGAAACTGACCGAAACTCAAACTCGGTGGGCAACCATAGAGCGTGAGGCTTATGCCGTTATAGAGGCATTGAAGCGCTTCGATAGCTGGATTTTCGGGGCCGAAATTGAGGTGATATCAGATCACAACCCTCTGACGTACCTAACCTTAACAACTCCTCAAAGTGCCAAACTAACTCGATGGGCATTAGCCTCCAAAGATATATAATATTGCTATTTCATACAGGAAGGGCGTTAAACATGGAAATGCTGATGCATTATCCCGGTTGCCTATTCCCGTTAGTTAAATAAGATTCGAGCCAGATGATCGCTTGACATTTTTTTGTATGTGTAGTAATTTCTGGAACTGCTAAAGATGAAAATTTTGGCTTTTGTGATATATTTTTGGTAACTTCTTTTTATATTTTAATATTTTTTTTGAGTATTATTGTGTTAAAACTTGTACGGATATTAATTTTCTAGCATATTAATGTGATTTGTAAATCTATTTTTTGGGAGTTGTATTAGCAAAAAAGCTCTTTTACATGATACCTGAAAAAAAAAAAAAAAAAAAAATTTCTCTCGTTATTTTGTTTCTTGCCATGTATGTGTGCATGTGTTTTTTTTATAGTTTCTTTTTCAGCTTCATCGTCCTGGAATGACGGATGAGCTTTTAAGGGGGAGGTGTAGGAGTGGGAAGGCCCATTGACACCAGCTAAGGGAAATGGGTAGTTTCCCCTCCCCTTGGAATGTGGAATGGCAAGTGGCAGGCATTCGGTCTTTGGGTACGACGGAGTGAAGTCATGTCCGAGTGTTGCTAACTGTATAATAACCGTTTTCTTTAAATCTTTTTTTTTTTTAATAAACCTTAATTTTTAAAATTTAAATGCCAGGTTTTTTTTTCTTAATTGTTTCCGTGCCCATTGATTAGAAACAAACTTTTTACATTATAAAATCCCTCTATAAATCCTATTTTAAAAAATTTTTGAACATTGAAAACCTGCGGCCCTCAACTGAATATAAAATAGATCCTGTGTGGCCCGTAATGTCAAATGAGTTTAGACATGCCTGATCTAAAGCAAGAACAGCAACATAATGACGTCATTAGCTTGTCGCTGATTGGTTGGAGAGGGGATGCCATTCACAACAATCATGGATGCACGGAATTCTTCCCATAATCCAATAGGACATTTCAATCTGGATGATGTTTTCCGTATTTTGCTCATTTTCAGATGGGAAGTACATTTCGTGTTAAGAGTAATAAAATGCTTAAAAATAAATAAAAATTGTCTGGAGCGTTGTATTATTTCGTGTTAACCCATATTTCTTCTTAAGCGTTTTCACGTTAAACGTATTTCACTGCTTATTTAAAAAGGTCGAAGGACGCATTCCATATGAATCTAAAAACGAATGAATCGAAACTAAATCTTTTGCTCCCCCCCCTTTTTTTTTCTTTAAGAGGTCAAGATTACCCAAAACAAGAATGTATAGCTACAAGATTAACCTTCCAGGAAGATGTTAATATTCTGTGCATATTAACCCTTTAACCAACATGAGATTACTTTTTTGACATGAAAATAAGGTTTTGATAAATTCATTAATGGATGGCCGGTGCCATCCATTAATGAAAGAGGGTTAGAAGGAAGATTAGCCATAGTCAATGCAAACTCTATTTAATAACGATTCTCAAAAAAGATACAAATTCAACAACCCAAGTTAGGAAATGCACGAATTGTTAAATATGGGAGCTGTCGAAACTTCAACTTTCACTTCTCCCGAAAACCGCCAACTGAACTTTTAGTTGTGACTCTATGTGTTTACCTTTTTTGTAACAGTAGAGTGTAAAACAAACGTCCCGGTATTTCCTGCTGTAATTTTGTATTAATTATCTAAGCTTTTCTCTGAAATTGTAATTTAAATGGCCATTAAATGTTGTTCATTATGAAAACAGACTCATCAATGATTGCGAATGAGCTTAATTTAGTTGGATTTAAGGAATAAAGATTGCTCAGACTCAATCGACTTCGAGACTAGCTGCAAAAAAAAAGGTAAGCTTTTACCTTAGTTTTGTTTTAGGCTTTGTAGCTGGATTAAAAATATTGACAGTTAATGCAAGCAGTAGCGAGGTACACGAGATAATTGGAGATTAATAACAAATCGGATCACTTACACTTAGCACGTCCAAGCAATACACCTTCTAACTCAAACCAAACTATTCCAATTTAACCACTCCTTGACCAAATCGTCAATCCCAATATTAATCAAATAAGCTACGAAGTGCCCTCGCCTAGCTTTACGTTAATCAATCTCTGCTATCCTTTAGTAGTCTAGCCTCTCTCTTATCGAATTTGACAGTTAATCTTTATATAATTTACAAGCCTTGATTTTCATAAGCCCGTCTTTTCGCAGGAAAGTTTTCAATAGAATAATTTTTAAAGACCCATTATTCTCCAAGATGATTTTTTTGAAGAACGCGAATAGACCCGTTACACAATGAAGCGAAATTTCGTAAATGCATCAATTTCCTAAATATAATTTTTTCCCCGTTGCACTCACGCAAACAAAAATGAAGGTATATAAATACATATAGGTGAATCTGTCTTTTTATGCAAACAAATTCTTCTTTTGTCTTGTTTTTAAACAATCTACTGTTTTTAATGCTTCTAGTGAAGTAGTAGAGGTTCAGTGTAAGCTCAAATATGAATATGTGATCATTTCGAAGCAATTTTCACTAATGAAATTTTGTCAACGTTACGAAGCAAATGTCATTTTATGTTATAAGAAAGTAATTTGAAGATTTTAGTTGGTAAAATAAACTTTAAAATTGTGATGTTATACTACTTTTTCGTTTTACTTACAGCAGAGGTTCCTAAACCTTTTTGTCTCATAGAACCCTTGTCATATTTTTCGGTTTCGTATAGACCCTTGCTTACCTTATATTGAATTTCTGCAAATTTATTAACTAAATTTCTTTTTAGAAGCTGGTAGTATTATTTACTTTAAAAGAATTAAATTTCTAGCTGTAGAAAAGTATAGGGTTTAAAACTTATGAAGCACACGTTAGTGAAATTAATACATAAAATTAATGAACAACAAACAAATACTTTTAAGGAGAGGGAGGAATCGGGTGCTTCAATTACAAATTTTCAACATTTAATATCAATCTAGTTAGGTTTAACCCTAAATCTCCTTTTTTAGTAAGTGTCCAGTTTTTTTTTGTTTGTTTTGTCTTTGAGATAGACAAACTCACTGAAACTCCTTCTCAGTAGGAAAAGCAATTAAAAACTTTCTCACGATATTCCATAATTCGTAATAACACGTATGTCTTTTTTAAAGCCAAAATTGCTGACATCCGTTTCTTATTTTAAGATCTTCGTTAGTGCTTATTTTTATCAATTCCTATTGTAACATGACTTTTTCTTTCAATGTGACTATATGAATTCATTATCTACTGTGGTATTGCTATAAAAAAAAGCAATCTCAAACCTAGTTTCAAAATTTGAGTACAGGGCATTTAAATGTTGAACGTAGGGTCAAATGTCCTGAAAGGTTGTCTGTGATAAATTGAGAAAATTTGCAACATCCAATATTGTATTTCTTTCGCTTAATTCTGAAAAGAAATGCTGAAATGTGTGGTTTCTGTCTTAATAAAAATTATGCTGTCACCTAGTAACCACAAATTAACCTCACTAAATTTTGTAAATAAATCAATTAATCTGGTAGAATCTAATTTTCAAATTTCTAGAATTCAAAAAGAAGTCAATTTTTTTTAAAATTTAAAGTCACGATCTGGTTTAATGAGACCCACTATCGTAGACCCCCATTTACGCCTCATGGGGCCCCCCAATTGTTTTTTTGCTGGCGTGGACCCCTGGGGGTCTATATAGACCTATTTTTGGAAATCACTAACTTACAGCTTGAATCTCAATTTTTGTAGAGTTTTATGTTTGAATTCGGTTTGATTTGATTTTAATTTACGTCGTATTTTGAAGCAACACGAGGGTTGTTGGCGATAGACCTAATTTTGAATCACAGTCAAGTGACTAGGATACTATAGCTGGCCCCCACATCTTTCAACCAAAGCCACCTTTTTCAAGGTGGCTTTACTTTAACCCGGGAGCAGTCACGCTGGGCACAATCACCGCAGGCTCACAAAATCTTTAATTTACGGGAAAACTGTTTATTTGTTACAAATGACCTTATCAGTATCTTCCTATATGACAGTCTTCATGTAAGCTAAAATGTATTTTTCACATATCTTCCTCTTTATTGGGAATGACAAACGTTTTCTTACCATCTCAAGGTACTTGGGGTTACTGAGTTTCCCTCGGGAAATCTTTTGTTCCACAATATTTTGAATGAAAAGGCTACATTTTTTGCCCTTGTGAACGCCTTAAAGGTTTTGATTGCTGTGTTTTTAAAAAGTTCTACATGCTAGTTGTCAATCATCAAAGGACGATAAAACTATAATAATTTGAACAAAATATGACACTTTTGCCTGCAAATATTATTCCTTTAATGTTAGCGAAAACTGTATGTGATGTGTGTCCTTTATTAAGGTCATGCACATTTAAAACATTTTAGTTGAGTTTTATTGAATTTTTTCTCAAATTTTCGAAGGAAAATTGAAAAGGGCTTAAAAGTAAGTAAGTATACTTTCTCTTAATTAAATTATTCACTGGAATTACGTTTTTTATCGTGTACAATAAGAATGTTTTTTAAAAAAAGTATTCTGGTGATTCAGTCACCACATGCAATCATTAACGTTAGTATCGAGTGCACGCGTGCTCCCGGGTTAATCTTCCCCATCACATCAACTAGAGGATTTTTTGCCTCCCCGGATTTGATGTGCATCCGCCTCTGCATAGCGGGTCTCAGTGGAACTCAACTGGAGCAACTTCGACCTGGATTTCGTAGACATGACGACGTGGTCATTCGACTGCATAGATCAGGGGTTTCCAACACATGGCCCGCCGACTCCTTTTTAAAAAATTTTAAATATCAGATTTTTTAAAGTTTTTTCATTTTGAAATTTATACATAAATATTTATCCACAATGTGTTTGCCTGTATCTTTTCTTGTTTTAAAATAAATCCTTTTTGATAATAGAAATGTCCTTTAGATTAGAATAGATTTATATTTTATCAAATAATTACATTTGATTTTACCATAGTAAATTACTTTTTTAATAAATTTCGAATTGCATTATGCATATCCCTTACTATGGATGGTAGATGATTCTCTGCGTTTGCGACTTTTCCTTCTCTCCTCCTTTTCTGTTTGGAGTGTCCAAAATGCAAGAGCCAGTCAGAAAAAAATATTCAGGATGGTAAAGATAAAGGACAATGTATACTTAATCGTTTGCGAATGACAGCACTATCAAATTTTAACAATGAGTAATGAAAGATCAATTCAGTAGGAACACCGTAATTTTCATGAAAATGGCAACTGTAACATTTTAAATATTATTTGATCATTGCATTATTATATTATACAAACATTATTATATTATCTATGTCTGTATACATGAAAAATAATGAAAACACAATAATAATAATTCATTCTGTTTTAAATTTTTACTCCAATAAATGTTTTTTTGTTTCCAAATCTGATACAAAGGTACATATTTTTATGTGCGACCCGCGGGATTATTATATTTTTGCAAAATGGCCCGCTATGTCATTTGGGTTGGACACCCCTGCCATAGATAATCAGAAGAGAAGAATTAGAAGAGTACTTTTTTTACAGATCTTTGAAGTTTTCCAACTTTTTCCTTCTCATACCGCAACCAAAATCATTGGGTTACTATAAAATAATGTACTATGCATAATGTACGTACTATGAAATAAAAATAATGGGCTTGATTAACTTGAATATATTCTTCAAGGACCTGGGAACCCAACTAAGGAAAAAGTTTTCAAAACATTTTAAAAAAAATTATAAAATTGATGCTTGAAAATCCATGATATGTTAAGTGCAACGGAAGAATAATAAAATAAAATGGAAAATATGAGTGCCACACCCTTGTACTGAAACAAGAGGCATTTAAAAAATTGTTAAATTCGCGTACCGTGTTATTTTAAAATCGTGTAAAAAAGACCACGTAAAAAAAGAGTTTAATAGATGAGTTAAGTAAAATAGAGTGGCAGTTTTATTCAACTTATTTATTATGATAATTTCAAATCATCTATATCAGCAAGTTTGTTTAAGGTATCCGACTACTTTCGGAACCGTGATTAAAAAAAAACGCATAAATGGATAATTTTCATGATATTTAGTGTCACTTAGATTAGAATACATGTATAAAATTGCTTTAAGAACATTTTGATAAAAAAAAATTATTTAAATACAATATTTCGGCAAAAAATTAGCTTAGAACAACCTTTTTTCAAAATGTTCTCCTTTTGTGAAAAATGCTTCTATTATAATAATATTTTGCCTGTATATAGCTCAGACCTCTGTACGGAGGCTCAACTATGAATTTTGGAAAAATTCCCATTATTTTCAGAGCTACAGCCAAATGAATAACTATCGGAGTTTTTTTCTGAAAATTTCTCCCCTTTGTTGTCGTAAAACATGGATAAACCCACTTCTAAGTTATATATTTCAAAAATTCTAGTTCAGCCTCTGTACAGAGGTCTGAGCTACACACAGGTGAAATATTATTATAATAGAAACATTTTTCAGAAAAGGAGAATATTTTGGAAATGGGTCATTCTGTGTTAATTTTTTGTCAAAATATTGTACTTAAATAATTTTTTTTACTGTAATACTATTTTTAAAACACTTTTCTATACATTTCTAATCTAAGTGACACTAAGTATCATAAATATTATCCATTTATACGCTTTTGCAAAGTCACGGTTCCGATCGTAGTCGGATACCTTAATATTGGTATTACCTTTATTTCAAATTTTTTAAATTTGAAATTTTTCATTTTTTTAGTTGGATGTTTTTTAAATATTAATAGTTCATTAAACTAGAATTCAATCACACAAAAGATGTCTAATTAAAACAACTTCTGCTCTCTTACAGCTGCAATTTTCGGGCTTCATGATTCCGAACCAGACAAGATAGACGAAAAATGACTTCTGACTTGATAGCTCTCTTGCCCAATTTTCATGTGATCGTGGTTGCTGAACTGTCATTGCAGCAAATTCGTGAAAGATGTTTTCTTGCGAATTGTTGTTTCGAATCCTAGTGGCACTGAAGACCCTTCGTGAAACGAGGGCTGATGTACGCGAAATCTATTAAGACTCAAAGTCTTCACTATGGCTTGGTGTCATCCTTGTCTCTACTGAAGTTAAAAATAACGAAAAACAAAAACAAACCTCTTTCTCATGCCATGTAAATCTTACTTTAACCCAGTGTTTCTCAAACTGTGGAGCACGCCCCCTAGGGAGCGTGACAACCTAACGAGGGGGGTGCGAGTATATTGAAAAGTCGAAAACAAAAGTTTATTAAAAAATATTGATTTATTGAAATTAAACAAACAAAATACATAAAAAGTAAAATATACATTTACACTGATATAATACACTTATTAATATATTAGTGCTGTGCAATGCATTTTATAATTAATTTAACAATACTAAATTAGAAAAAGTTTTATAATTACCAATGACCCCATGGGCTTGTCATATATAAAATTATATGCAAAAATTAACACTTATCTTGATAATTTGAACGGATAATAATTATTCCTTTAAATGCCGATTAATAATTACTCTTTTCGCTCCACAATACCACCGTTTAACAAGTAAGCAAGCAAATGTGATGTATTGGGGGGGGATGAAAATGAAATAAATAAGCGAATCCTCTGAAATAAGTAAAATCTTTCGTTAACCCTGTCAAGATTATCTTATTGCATTCCAAAGCCTCCAGAATATAATTTTATGAATAGAAGCTCACAGGAAAGACGTATATATACGTCCGTGTCAATCACCACACTGTCTGAGCGAGACGTTTATTTACGCTGGCAGTACTTTATAGGTTAATGTCGTGTTGCAGGTTTAGAGTCAAAATGTTGTATTATCGAATTTAAAACATCGTTATTGTATGGTGAAGGGGTGGGGGCGATGAAAATTATGACTGAATATTGGGTCGCTAAAATCGAAAGTTTGAGAAGCACTGCTTTAACCGCTTGCCTAATTATCCCGAGTTATCTCGGGTTTCTTATATATTGCATTTAATTATCATCTCTAGAAAACTCGGGCGAAGCAGAATTTGTCACTCCGATTTGTTTCATCCGGGCTGGAGGAAATGAAAGGAAATATATAGCTTTGATTGGCAGTTTGCGAAGTTTTGTTGGTTTCGCGGATATTTTGGTAGGACAGGTCACGTGTTTTCCCTATTGTACAGAACACTATAAGTAATGCATAAAGAAAGATGCATTGTGAAAGAAAGTAAAATAATTGCGATGATGCGCGCGCAAGATAGCGAAAAAGCGATGATTTTTTATATAGTTATTATTAAGAGGTGGATATTGAAAATAGTGGAAGTGATTCTTTTGTATAGCCTACATTTTGTACTTTAAATCAGAAGGTTCAAGATCACCTAAGCAATTTAGAATGGAACTTATTGAAAAAATAAGTTCAGAAAATCATCGTGACGAATTTTCTGCCACATGAGGAAAACCCAGGATTAGAACTTCATCACTCAGGTTAACCTTAGAACATTTTCCAGATGTTATTCCCTCTACAGAAAAAGAAAAAAAAATCAAATCCAACGAGACAGTGTACTTTGTGTACCTGTTAAAGAGATTCCAGAGATATGCCAGTAAGAAAAGAGACCAGATATCAATGTACAGAATATCAGGTATCACTTTGTCTTGTCCCTTGTTTATAAAAACTATCATACAAAGACTAATATTTAACTTTTTTTTTCATTTGCCCGAGATAACTCGGGATAGAAAGCTAATTTTTAAACAAAATGCTTTTACACTTGTGAAAAACTAAAAATTCAACTTAAAGCCTACATATTTCGTTTTGTTTCGTTTCCTTGTATTTAATAATAAAATAAAAAAATGTGATGAGTTTTGCAATTTTTTTTTTTCAAAAAATTTGTAAGGGAGCCGGTTAACACACACAACGTGACGTATAAATATTTATTTAATAAATTATTTTCTCACACACACACATATTATTCTATAAATATATTCAATATTAATCTTTAAATCAACTAAGATTTACAGTTTTATTTCGTTTGAACTATCTCATTATTTAGACCAGGGGTGGTCAACCCGAGGGCTGTGGGCCACTTGCGGTTCACCTTGAATAATTTTTCGGCCCGCGAGATTCTCTACATTACAAAATGCAATTATTTTATGCATTATTTTTGTGTTTAGTGTAGTGTCTTGAAACACAAATAAATCCCATGATTGTTTCTATTTTATCGCGTTGCTTCTGCTTTCATAAGTACTTAGAAGTGGGTAGTATTGTATTGTAGCGATACCCTGCAGTATCACGCTTGATTCCTGTAATTTTTTTTCAACTTACACCTGCGAATAGTTCTTTTCGAACGAAATTCATCAAACATAAATCGCGTTCAAACTTTTCGGACGAGAACCTGCAACATCAATTAAGACGTGCAATACACGCATTTGAGATTGACTTGCAAATACTAAGTGCAAGAATTGAGAAACAAATATCTCCCGAACTGAATAAATCAAACATTATTTGATCAATGAATTATAATTTTATTATCTATGTCTCAATGCATGAAAAAAATGAAAACAATAATAATAGTTTATTCTGTTTTAAATTTTCACTCCAATAAATGTTTGTAATAGGTCCAAATCTACTATATAGATATGTATTTTTATGTGCGGCCTGCGGGATTATAATTTTTTTAAAAAGTGGCATGCAATTTTATTTACTTAGGTCACCCCTGATTTAGACCTAGATAATTATTCACAAATTTTTTACTGGTTTACTTATCTGTTCGTATAAGAGAAAATACTTTTCTGATTCATTTTCATTATTTTTTTTTAATAAGCTACAGACGTATTATTGAACACACCCACATATTGACATACATCTTACACTTTTTTATTAGACAAAGGTACATATTCAGTTTCAACGTTTTTACAAATGAGAGTGCTCAGAAGAGAAAGATCTTTTTAATTATTCGAACAACAACAGAAAATATATCACTTTACGTCTGCTTCCACATTATAGCTGAAAAATAAGAGAAATGAAGTAAAATTAATTTTCATAACTTTTTTCTTAATAAATGAAAAATAATTGTTAATCATTATAAAATCCCTTTAATATATCCCTATCGATTGAAAAAAAAATCTGTTTCGTTTCTATTTTAAGCTTAAAAGCTCTTCAGTTTTGAAAATATACTACCCCCCTGTTTTAAAAATAAAAGAAAAGAATAATATATTTTTTGTTTTTTCTATATACGCATTGGTGGCTAAAATTGTGGACAAAATTGTTAGGCTTTTTAAGTTTGTATATTTATAGAAAATGTTACGTTCCACAAAATGCTAACTCTTTTACATTATTTTAAAGAGAATTTAACACGAAATTCGATAAAAACAAAATTCAAATATTTGCAACGCAAAAAAAAGTTATACTGCAATAACTTGTGTGGACCCCCCTGGACACCAAGATTAATTTGAGACAAAGAATCACTAAGAGCCATTTTGTGTAATAATAACTTGTATTTATTATATCAATTCAAATCTAAGAAACTAATAACATATAATATTTCTATGTTACGTCAAACAAAAAGGGATTTACCTTTTATATTAAATTAAATTACGAATTATGAAATTAATTAATAATTATGCGCAAGATCAAATAAGGTCTACCGAAATAGGAGGTCCGAGAAATACACGTAACTCGAATTATTAGCTTCCATTAAATTTAACTAATTTTATTAAACTAACGCTTATTTTAAGCGTAAATAAATTAAAGTTACCGCTTGGTATATCAGCTTTCTAGTTCTTCCTTAGAATAACAACAATAAGGCTTCACTAACGTAATCTCATGGAATCCTCTAAATTTGAGGCTACTGCTGCTGGCTCAATAGCCTTCATACTTGCTAGCTTACAACGCTCTACTTAAATACCTAATCTACTTTGCATATCCCGTTCACCTTTTGGAGTTGATTGTAAATATATATATATACGCGTATTTATAATCCCCAAAAAGACGCCTAAGAATATTAGTGGAAAGGTTCCGTACAGATTCGTCACAAACTATCGATATACATCGGATACTGATTATAGCAGTGAGTTGTCAGTGATTAGTGGGGTAGCCTTTATTTTTTATTACAGCTTCACATCAATGTTTCATTGAGCCGAAAATAGTTTTAAGCTATTCCTTCGTTGTTACTTGATGCCAGGATACAGTTACGTGCTCAATTAGTTCCTTTTTGTTTCATGGGTACCTCATTCGGGCAAGAGTTTTAAAACGGTTGCACAAGTTTTCGATAAGGTTGAGGTTAGGACTGTTTCCTGACTAGGACAACTCGATGATTTTAGAATGGAAACAGTCTTTCGATTACTTAACCGTGTGGTAAGGAGCAGAATCTTGCTGAAAAATAAATGAAGCATTGTGGGTAAGTAGATCATTGGCGGAAGGTAGAAGTTTGGGTTCTAAAATTGTATCAATGTATTTTCTGACATTCGTTATCCCATTGATGATATGAAGTCGACCGATACCATCTGCTGATATGCATGACTAAAACATAAAACTACCGTAAAATCCGGCGTATAACGCGCACCCATACTTTAAAGCAACAATTTTTGATTTTTAGGTACATTCACCGTATAATGCGCACTTTTTTTTTTTTTTTTTACGAAGAAACCTGAAATTTGTTCAAAGCTCTTGTTTGGAAGTCATTTATTCAATATATTATTCCAAACTTCAGTCACACGCACAAAAAATAGTATACTTCTAGAACTACAACCCTCTCTCTCTCTTCAAGTTCATAAGGAATGTCATTTCTTTTAAATAAATAGTATTTCGATCTATGTAGAGAAGTCTAATTTTTTTAAATCATCTTTTTTTTTTATTTTCAAAGGTTTCACTTTTATACCCCACGTAATTTTGATTTTATTTTTTTGTGTTAAAAGTGCTAGTTATATCCCTTTAAGACCAACCCGCACGATCATGCGGGTTAGATATTCTTATGCATTTTCGCTCCCGGAATAGTCGTATGTAAGAAAATCGCGAATCTAACGATTGAGTCGGTTTGCAGAAAGTGCGAAGTGTTGCTTTTTATCAACAGACGATGGTTGTGTTCCATGTTTTACTTTCAGATGGCAAATCTAGCTTTCTTTTCAAATACAACGAAAACACACCTTCTTTTTATCTGTCGTAAAAAGGAAACTATCAATATATTTCTAATTGCATATATACAAATTTTTGTATTAATGTTTAAATAATTGTAAAATAGAAAAAAAAATTAACTATACTCTATTAATGTGTCTTGTAGGACTCGGGATTTCGTTACCCGCATGATCGTGCGGGTTGGGCGTTACTTGAGTCACTAAGGCTGTAAAGGTAAGTAATTACCGTGCGAATTTTCTTTTATGTCTCAATAACTTTGATGAAAGCCTACATAAAACTGAAATATATAGTTATATAATTAACTCCAAATTTTTTTGGGGTCGCAATGGATGAGTCACTTTTTTTTCTTTCTCTCTCTCTCTCTTTTGCAATTAATTTTCTTTTTTATACATTTGTTCAGGAGTATGGCATTTTTATTCTCTCCACAGAAATCTACATCCATGTCTCTCCCCATTCGAAAAAAATCTGGGTCTTCCGGTGGGAGTAAATATGGTGTGGTTTAAATATATATGTATTTTTAAATAATAAAATTTTCTGATAATTTTACTATTTTTCATGGAATACTGTGTTAACTTTTAACCAAAAGCTGTTTCAGGTGTCTAAAAGGAGAAAAATTCTCACAGAAGAAATTTTTCAATTGATGAATAAATCAAATAGAACTTACATTAGAACTTAGTGATCTCTCGGATGATGACAATGATGCGAACAAAACATGAATTGCGGAAGGAGAATCAAGTTCAGATGAGAGCGACGAAGAAACACATAGGAATATTTGAAATGGATAGATCATATTCCATAAAAGTCTCTTGAACACATTCATTACATTGATTTAGCTGTTGATATTTCTGCAACGGTATCTCGATGACGGCGACGAGTTCCTCGACAGGATCGTCAGGGTCGATGACACTTGGATTTCGCACTTCACCCCGGAAACTAAGCAGCAGTTATTGGCGGCATAGTGGATCTCCGGTCAGGACGAAATCCAAAAAGACGCTGTCGATACGAAAAGTGACGTGCAAGGTGTTCTGGGACTGGAAAGGCGTAAAACAGTAAACGCCCACGTGATGAAACAGTAAACGCTGACCGTTACTATGAAACACTGCAGAAATTGCGACATGCAATTCAAAACAAGAGGTGTAGAATGCTTACTGCAGTTGTGCTCCTCCATGACAATGCTCGCCCTCATACGGCTCGACGCACGGCAGCTGTTTTGATGGAATTTGGCGGAGAGTTGTTTGATCATCCCCTCTACAGCCTCGATCTCACTGGCACGTTTATTTGCACCTCGAAAAATTCCTGTCCTCCGGTGAACGTTTTGACAACGACGAAGAGCGGAAGACGTTTGTCACACGCTAGTTCCATTCACAGTCGTCAGAGTTCTACGACAGAGGGATGCGAAAGTTAATACCACGATTCAACAAGTGTCTCAATTCTGATTGTGGCTATGTTGAAAAAAAGCTGAAACGTTGCTGTACGTGTTACCAATAAATATGTTTCTGAAAGTGTGAGTTCTTTTTGTTTTTTTAAATAGAGAAACTTACTTTCTGGATGCGTCTCGTATATTCAGCTCAATGAAACATCGATGTGAAGCTGTAATAAAAAATAAAGGCTACTCCTTTAAGTACTAATAACTCACTGTTATCATCAGTATCTGTTGAATTTAGTATTAAATTCTCTTTAAAATGATATAAAAGACTTTACATTTCGTGTAACGTAACATTTTCTATAAGCACACAAACTTAAAAAACATAACAATTTTAAAAAAGTGTCCACGATTTTGGCCACCACTGTGTATCAGAAAATGCAAATTTACCGTGGTAACAGTTTCTTAAAATTCGATTCTTTAAATCTTAATTTTAAGGGAGAATTTTTAAAAACATTTAAGACACTTCCCCATTGGTTAAAAAAATAGGAAGGGCCAAAAAAGCACTTTTTGTGCTTTAATACTTACTATATGGCAGACTGAATCATTGATTTCACTCCTGGAAACTGGAGAACATATTTAGCCGTAGGAGGATTATAACACTGGGAAATTTCTTTTTTGGTCATCTTCTTAAACGGAACACAAGACAACACTGATATGGCATAATACAATCTTTTAGCTTGATCGTGATCAATCCATTTTAATCCAAGCAAGTATAAGAAATAGTAACTGTAAAACGAACAAATTTGTCACTGCATGGTTGAAATCGAATATAGATTCTGAATAGAAACTTATCCAAATGATATATTTTTTATTCTTTAGAATAGGAGTTGCATAAGTTTATTCACATTAAATAAAACATACCTGGATTCGTTTTTATAGTATAGCATGCATTTCGACAGCTTAATTGTCAGGGTAGGGAAAAGGCACAATATTTCTGAGGGAAATATTTGTAAATTGTAATATTTGAAAAAAATGAGTTATATAAGAAGACAACGGACAAGAAAAGATTTGTTTTAACGTTGTTTAAGTAATACCACAAGGAATATAATTTTTATTTAATATAATTCTAAAAAATAAGCTGCTACAACCTCTGTTCTAAAAGTTCGGTGAATGACCTTGGTACTCTGATAAAAGTTTATACACGCCTTAAAAAACGCATTCAGCTGTATGTGCGTAGTTGTTTAGATAAGCAGTGCTTCATTAGGACATTTTGTTTTGTTGTGCGTGAATGGAAATATAGGATGCCCGGAGGTGCATGAGCTGATGTTCTGGTCAGGTGGTCAGTCTGACGCAAAAAACCCTGGGGGTTTCGTTTTACTGGTGTATCGATTGTAATAAAATGCCTTTTAGCATTGCATGGATTGTCATCAAATAATTTTTGCATAGTAGTGAGCTTTGTTTGCAGATATATGTCCTACAGATCTGTCGCAAAATATATGTTTGATCGAACTTTTTTAACAGAGATTGTATTTTTAATATCATTAGTTTTATAAAGGTAAGATATCATAAAAAATAATGAAATAATTTTGTTTTTTTACCTTATTTTAGAATAACTCTGCATATATATATACAATGACACTTTTTAATCTACAAGAGTTAAGCGTCATTAATTTACTCATCCTTCCTCTCTTTACTGTGGGTCACTATAATAAAGATTGTTGTTAATACTCCCCATGCTGCTTCTAAATAAGAAAATAATAAATAATCATTCAGTTTATTTAGTTAAATCCTTTGAATGTGCATGCGCGATTCGGAGTGAAATGAAGGAAAATGTATATTTCAATGCTTATTAAATTAAAAAGTATGTGAAACATAAAATACAAAACTAAAACTGACGCAGAAAAGAAGCAATAAGAAGAGAAAAAGATCTGTTTAAACATGTTTATTTCAAACCATAAATAAATGTGCCTGATGTAGGGAAAGTTAAAACATATACTTAAATATCAATGATACTGGAAAAGAATTTTGGGATTTAGTGTAGAGATAGAGAGACTCTTTTCAAGGAAAAAAATTCGCGAGAAACATTATTGAGAAAGAGCAAACAAGAAGCAAAGATACATTACTGAACAATTAAAAGATAACTTCATTTAAGAAATTCCAAAAATTTTGAAGATGTATTCAAAATTAATATACCGTATTTTCTCGAATCTAAGCCACACCACCAATTTTCTACATGTTTTTGAGAAAAAATTTGTAAAGGGTTCGTCAATATGCGATACTTAAGCAATTAGAAAAAAGAAAGAAAAAACTTTAATGCGAAATAATAAGAATTTAATAAATAATTTATTTGAACAGTATTAAACATTTTCAAATACATACATGGACCTATAATTACTCATCGTCAGTATCACGTTTCGAAAATGATTCGTCACTTCTATTTGTCACAGTTGACTTCGGAATTGGTGCTGGCGTCGCCATTTTTAAACACAATGTCGTCTTCCATGCCACCCAATGTATTTGTTATGCAACATTTTTTTAAAAATAATGTACAGTTGAATCTGTTTTTGTGCGGTAGATAATCGGAAAGAAAATCGCGCAAAAAAAATATTCAAAAGTTTCATAAAATCTTATATATAACATACTGCAATTCGTAGAAATACTACAAAAAACTTTTTTTTATGCGGTGGATAGAGGCCGCATAAAAAATGTCGCATTTATAAAATATGTCAATTATTTACGAAATTTATGTAAGAGTACTTCCATAACAAAATAAATAATTAAATATTACACATGGAAACGTTTTAAAAACATGGTTTCTCATTGTATATACGGATGAGTCTTTAGAATGCACATACATAATTCATCACTAATCATCGTAATCCAAAATCCTGTAATGAATAAGTTCAAAATCACTTTCGTCAATTGAAGGTGCATTTTCAATTGATTTATTTTTTGGCAACATAAAGTAAGAGATAAGTTTTTGTGACGAAGGACAGGTGGTCAGTTACTTCTAAATGTCACGATAACCAGCTATACATGATTGAAGCCATTTTTTGGAATTTTATGCTCCTTTCTTAACTGGTATATATTTTAAGAAAATGCTTTTTCAATTTTGGAAAGCTGGATCCCTGCATATTTTTATCCGCTCTCATATAATCCGGTTCTTCTTCTCCATATTCATAATCCATCAAATTATTGATAATGTCACTGTCATTGAAAGTTTCGTCTTCAATCAAGCGTGGGCTGCTGGAGCGTTGAGAGAAAGCAACTGAATGCGTATTGTCCGGAGACTGTTTATAACAAATGAACGGAGCGTCCTGAAGTGTCTACATTTCAGTGGCGTAACGTGCACCCCCACATCACAGAGGGGGGCAGGACTCTAGGGGTCCAAGGCCTGACTTACGCGAAATACGTATTTACCCAATTTATAAACCTGACTTTCAGGGGGTGGGGTTCCTAGCATTCTCCGTTACACCCCTGGTAAATAGGTAGAAAACATTACAGTGGAGCCAAAGCCATTAAGTCCTGCCACGGAGGGGGAGCAGGACTCTAGAGGCTCAAGGCCTGACTAAAGCTAGGTACATATTTACCCAATTTATAAAATATTAAAGGCGATACCTGACTTTCAGGGGGAGGGGGTCATAACATTCTCAATTACACCACTAGTAAATAGATAAAAAACATTACAGTGGAGCCAAAGCCATTGAAATTCGTACACCGCATAAAAAAAAAATATCGCACAAAAAGGAAATCCCAAAAAAAAAGACCGCACAAAAACAGGTTCGATTGTACTATAGAAGAATGTAAAACAATTATTATTCACTGATGAACATTTGCAAGGAAAAATTATATCATTTTGCTTACGCCATCGACATGTATTTATTTCAACCATTTCAAATTTTCAGTGGCCGCTATACTTTGTTTCCGTTTTATTCTGGATACAAAATTGCTTCTCTTTTCATACTTGTGTTTTAATGAACTCGTCTTGATGCTTTTACCGATACCTTTGATGTTTATAGGATAGACTAAATTATATAATATATATATATATATATATATATATATATATATATATATATATATATATATATATATATATATATATATATATATATATATATATACACCAGAATAACTCCAGATAAACTCCGGAATGGGATAAGCCATCAATGCAATTGGGCAAAATGGACGGGTACATTTTTCTTTTCGAAAGTGGTAGAAACTCAATTTTCTCCACCCAACAAGTCCTTTGCTTTCGATTCTAAACCGCACCAGAATTTCAGTACGTATGATATTAATTACAATGGAAAGAAATAGCTATAGAATTTCTTTCGACAAATCGAAACACAAGGTAAGTGATCTCGAGGAGAGTGTCAAAGGGAATTCTCTAATAATGAAGTATTTATTCCAAAGCAAACCCTCTTCTCTAGAAATTCACACAGTATTCTATTGAGTACATAATATTTATATTCATAATTAAGAAATTAAATCTCGGTATCCTACAAGTATTTCAACAGGATTCCATTCCTTAACCCCTTCGCGAGCAATGGCTCATAGGTCTAGCCACATATTAAAAAAAAATTTCCTCCAAGGGGGTGTTGGATATTTAGTCTATATCCACATGCGGTAATTGAAGCTAAAACGCATAAAAATCAATACAGATGACAGTACGATACCTTTTTTTTGTATTTCAGGCCCTCTGATGGGTAGTTAGAAACAGTTTTTCTCGGTGTAAATCTACAAATTGTGTTTTGATTACTATAAATAAAGTTTCTGATCTTTGAAAAAAAATTTCGACATGTCTTAAGTATACTTTTCTCTCATCTGAATGAATTAAGCAAGTTTGCGATTTAAAAAAAAGTTTTTATTTAGGTTTTTGGAAAGCTTTTATATGTGGATAGAGGCTCTATCTACTGCCCATATAGAACAGAAAAATGACCTTGAAATTTTCGCACTTAGAATCATGTGAGGATGTTGGTGGTGGGAAATATTAACAAGCTTTGTTTACAACATGTGATGCAAGATTTTTGGATTCGAAAATCTTTCATTATAGCTTTTCTGTGCGTATCACTGTGCTTTCAAGCAATTGGTTCTACTTGCTTTGAAAAGTTAAATCCTCAAAAATATTACTTTATTTCTAACTTTTTATACTAAAATTAAATAATGTATAAAATGTGAACATATACCAATTTCAATGTATATTTTAGTAAGTATTCTATGTTGTACAATTATTCCATAATTATTTTATTACACTTATACTTTGTATTTAATTGTTATTGAAATAGTTATTAGCATAAATGTTAATTTTTCATAAAAAGTTTATTGTGATATGATTCATTATTTCTGTCTTGAAAAGTAAGTTAAATGTCTTAAGTGCGCAGTGTCTATAATGTCTAGCCACCACCCAGGAACAAAATCCCTGATCAGATTTTTTTTTGTGAGAAAATAATGTTTATAGAGGATAAGAACATTACATTTATAAATTAATTTATCACAGAAAAGTGTATTTTAGCTTTGTTCCCGTTAAAGGGTTAAGTTCTGTAATGAAAAGATTATTATTTAACGTACTATTCCACGTGACATAGTACAATACATATAACATTCAACAATAGAATTCATACCATTCCATGTGAAGATTTTTACTTTTTTATCAATTTCAGCTAACACTAGAAAATTGGTGCGGCTTAGATTCGAGTAAATACAATAATTGCAGTGAAAAGTGCTTAACACGCAAAATTGACATTAGAAGCATGAAGGCAGAATCTCTAATTTTGATGCAACTGTGGGTAATATGAAAAAAATAAAATAGTTAGAGTTATTATATTTTCAATAAAAAAAACTCTTTCATTTTCTTTAAACACCTATCGTAAAAAGGATGAGAAACAAAGCCTGGGAATTGCAAAACATATTTTCGACTTACTCAAGATGAAATTAGTCTACATCAATAGCTTTTCCTTAAAGCTTTATTTAAATTCAATGCACATGATCATAAATTTGATCATCATTCCCCAAATCTATATTATCAGCTGTCACACTAAGCTATGACAAAAGCTTAGATGAGAAGAATCATTTGAAAAGTAGCAGCTGTCGAGATTCATTTGTATGGAACACGTAAGTTAGGATTAAGTTCAAGTATTATTTTGTGTACATTATATATATATATATATATACATGTGGACAAATCCTACCACAGAAGAAGTGAGCAAAAACCATATTTCCTTTTCCTTATGGTTGCTTGATAAAAATATCAAAGACATGCAAAGATTTGTTTAAAAAGAAACATGCTAAAAAGTAGAAACCGATCGCAAAAGAAAATGTGCATTGATATATTGTATATGTCTGTTTTTTGTAACTTTAGATTTTTTTTATTTAATATTATTCTAATTTCTTCAAATTTTTGCTAACGAATAAGACTTTTTAGAAGTGATGATTTAAAATAAATCTAAAATAGAAATTAAATGTTTTGAATTATCAAATAATGTATTTTTATCCTAATTTTGATGTTTTAAAAAATAACTAAAGAACGTAAACAAAAAAATTAAGAACAAATAAAGCAGATTTTGAACATACAAATGAATAGTCATTACGGGGTTATCACTACGTTTGGATGTTTGAAAAGAAATTACATTGGGATACATATATTTAGCTAAATTCTTTTTCATTTGTTAAAAAAAAATTAACGATTCCGACTGGTAAAAATACATACGAGTTTTTTGCATACGAACTTCTTTTTAATTTAATTCTGGGCTTGAAGAAAACATTTTTTTCTCTTTGTTATGTTTATTAATTTTTTTTGTGTGTTAAAATACAGAGAAAAAAAATTCAATTTTTAAAGTATTTTATTTTTAAGTTGGAACTCATTTCTAAAAAATAATTTTCCTTTTATATAAATATTTTCGAAGAATGGCAATCATTAATGAACCGTATTAATAGAGTAATTATAGTTGAAGTATTTATACAAATTTTTGATATTATAATTTTATTACATTCATTCTTAGTTATACTTTGAATTAAAAAAATTAGCTTGCCTTTTTTATTTATATGAGTAGAAACTTATAGCTGTGTAATAAAATATTATAATAAAAAAGTGTAAAAGAGGTAAATTTTTTTTGGATACAAGTAATCAGACGTTAACGAGTTATGAAATAGAATCCACGAAAATCGAGTGTGAATGAAGGTACTATTTAATTTATGGACTATCAATCTGCAGCCCTTGAATAAAGACTTTCTTATTTTTATCACATGGACTGTGGTAAATTTGATAATTTTAAAGCACCAACATCATGCCTTTGAAAAACCTGCTCAAAGTTAAAAATATCAATATAAGGAAGCAGAAAAGAGAATAACGCATTTAAAAATTTTTGAATTGCTCTGATAGATGAAAGATAACCAAAGGTAAATGCGTTTATGGCAATTAAATTAACATAAATGAATTTGTAACTTTTAATACAAAGTCTGTGTTTTAACTAGAATAGAATTCAAAGCACTGACGAAATCGGAATGCAAATCGAAATCGTACTAAATTCTAACAGGATTTTTTTAGCAGATAAGGTGACAGCTTTAAAAAATTCCGTATTAGAAAACAATAATGTAATTCTTTTTTGTCATAATAATCTCTATAAATGTTACAGATCAAAGATGTTGAAAATTAGTACTTTGAGCTAATACATCGTAGAAACACTACTGGTGAGTGTGTAAGCTTTTATTAACGTCACACTCGAAAGCAGTGATTCCTAAAGTGGTCTATATAGACCCCCCAGGGGTCTATGACGACCTGCAAAGGGTCCACGTCAGCAAAAAAATAATTTGGGGGTCAATGAGGAGTGGTGATATGTGATAGTGGAGGTCTATGTGATATTGGCTCTCATTAAACTAGATCGTGATTTTAATTTTAAAAGAAAATTTAATCAAGTGGAAACAAAATGTTACTTATTTAATAGATTTATTTACTAAATTTAATGAGGTTAATTTACCCGTACAAGGTGACAGCATAAATTTTTTAAAAACAAAAACGGTCCGGAATTTTCTCAATTTAACCTAGACAATCTGTCAGCACGTTTTAACCTACGTTCAACATTTAGCTGCTTTTCATTCAGATTTTGAAACCAGGTTTGAGAATGCTTTAACTATGGTAATATCATAGTAGGCAATGAATTTCTATGGTCATATTGAAAAAAAAATGTCACATGAGAACAGGAACTGATCGCGATATGCACCAATGAAGATTCTAAAGTTTAGAAAGGGATGCCAGCAATTTTTTCTTTAAAAAGGCAAACCTGTTATTTGTCCTGAATTATGTAATATCGTAAAGAAGTTTTTAATTATTTTTCCTTCTAAACAGGAGTTTCTTCGCAGTTGCCAATCTCCAAAACAAAAAAAGAAGCTGGACACTACTAACAGAGGGGATTTAAGGTTAAACCTGACAAGTTTGATACTAAACGTTGAAAATTTGTTATTGTAGCGTCAAATTCATTCCTCCCATTAAAATCAATTGTGTGTTGTTGGGTTATTTTGTTTAATAGTTATTTTATGCATTAATTAGCTTTTGATTAATTAGTTAACATATGCTTTTTAAACTTTTAACACTATACTTCATCAGTTGTAAATTCAATTCTTTTAAAGTACCGTATTTTCCTGTATATAATCCGCAGCGGCGTATTATCCGCAGAGCCCTTTTTTTCGAGTAAAAAAAACATCGTATAATCCGCGGCAGTTTTGGCGGCGAATAATCTTGCTCCTTGAACGTCGACGGTCCTGGTAGGCGGAATATCAAATGATAATGGAACTTCGTCCATATATATATATATATATATATATATATATATATATATATAAATCAAATCCTCTGTAAAATTATTTTCAACAATAATTTGCTTGCAAAATGTCAAAGAGTCGTCAGATTGTTTTTCCCAGTCATCAGGTAATTTCTGTCCGACCGTTGAACGACTAAATTGTTTCTCTTCATAAACCCGTAACACCACGTGGGCCCACCAGAGAAGTTAACAATATTCATTTCGCGTGCAATAACACTCGGGCTTTCATTCTGATGCTAACTGTCGAGACAGCTTTCCCATCGTCCCTTTCTTTTAAAATCCATTTATTTACTTCTGCCTCTAATTCTGGTCAGTGAGGTTTTCCACGACGATCGGCCCTTTTACGTCTATCGCAATTTTCGAAGTTAGTCTTGTTCCTTCTCCACAAACGAATATTCGATTCGTCAACGTTGAAAAATCTTGCAGCTTCTCGATTTCCGACTTCGTTAGCCTTCTCTACAGCGTTTAATTTGAAGTCTGCAGTATAGCTAACACGCTTACGCTTCATCATGATAAAAATTTTCAAAGGATGCAACACCGCTAGTCAAGACAAAGTTGTAAATGACGCCAGCGACTTGTAACTGCTATTTCCTTCCGAGGAACCGAATTCGTTCTTGAAAGTAATTGGACAAACACTAATTATGGCCGTAATACGTCAGCCGAGTCGTGAAAGCGCCATCTATTATTTATTTTATAAAACATAAACAGCATTTCTTTCAAAACTTTGTTAACTTTTCTGATGGAGAATGTTTTTTTCTCAGATAATCCGCGGCGACGTATAATCCGCACAACGAAATTTGAAACTTTTTTAACACATAATCCGCGGATTATATACAGGAAAATACGGTAGTTGTAGTAGCAGTACTATCTGTCAAAAAGACATTTAAGTCGATAAATTTCCAAAAATTCAATATTAATTAAGCAGTACTGAAAAACATGGCAAGGGGTCTATGAGACAAAAAGTTTGGGAACCTTTGCTCTAAAGGAATACAATGCCTGTTGGCAATAGATCTCGTTGTGTTCGAGGATGGTACCTGAGTTATATATATATACTAGTACTAGCCGTTACCCACCCGCTTCACTGGGTATTTCACAATGTTGTATATATGTATACTGTTTACATATATATTAATTATTAATATCTAGCATTAAGAATTCAATTGTATTGAAGAATATATTTATAGCTATAACTCTCGCCTCTTGATATAAAAAGAACATAAATTATAATACCTAATATTTCTATTTATATCTAAAATAGAAGTAGAAAGATATTTTTCGCTCACTTAATGTAATAATCAAGTGGATTTCCACCAAAGCAACTTTCAGTGGATCTCTACTCCATAATATAAACATGCGTGCTAAATTTCAAGTCTAAATCTAACAGATCAAAAACAGAATTTTTATCATCAATACCTCATGACAGCATTCTTAGCGGATTCCAATTCGATAAAAGAAGCATGCAAGCCAAATTTTATTATTATGGTCTTAGCAGTTCAAAAACGGGAATTTTGTCTATCAATATGCCCCAATAACTCTCCCCGCTTCCCCCTGGAGTTGATTTCCGTAAAATCCATTCTTAGTGGAACTCTATTCAACTAAAGAAAAGTGCTCAACAAATTTCAAGTAAATGAGTTAAATTCAAAAACAGGAATTTTTCTATAACACACCTTAATCCCTCGCAACCCCACTCCTTTGGGGGTCCGTTTTCGCAAAATCTTGGTAAAAGGAACTTTATTCCATGAACGGAACATACCTTCTAATTTTCAAGCAGGTGGTTCTATTAGTTGAAAAGCGGAAATATTTATCTGTTACGCCCCTTAATCCCCCTCAGTGACCCTTGGGGATCGATTTTCCCCAAAACTATTTTGTAGTGGATCTCTACACCATGAAAGGAATTCGTTTACCAAATTTTAAGACTGTACGTCTAATAGTTTAAAAATGGAAATAATTACCTATAACGCACCTTAAGCCCCCGCAACGCCACTTAGGAAACGATTTTCACCAAACCCATCTTATGAGAGATCACTACTCAGTGAATGGAATCTGCTTACTCAATTTCAAGATTTTACGTCTAATAGTTTAAAAAAGGAGTTAATTGCCTATATAACGCCACTTAATTCTCCACAACGCCATTTGGGAGTTGATTTTCACAAAACCCATTCTGTAGGGGATCTGTACTCCATGAAAGGAATTCGCTTACCAAATTCAAGACTGTACGTCTAATAGTTTAAAAATGGAAATAATTATGTATAACGCCCCTTAAGCGCCCTCAATGCCCCTTTGAGGTCGATTTTTGTAAAAATCATTATGTAAGGAATCTCTACTTTATGAAAGAAATCTATGTACCAAGTTTCACGACTGTACATCTAATAGTTTAGTAATGGAAATAATTATCTCTAACGCCCCTTGAGGTTTGAACTTTGCATATCCGTTCTTAGCTGACGTCTACTCCATGAAGGGAACCTACCTACCAAATTTCAAGTCTGTAGGTTTAATAGTTCCGGAGATATCGTGATTAGTCAGTGAGTGAGTGAGTCGCTTTTCTCCTTTATATATATATAAAAAATACGTCAGGTTTCAAAAGTTTAGCTTCAAAATTAATTAAGTAAGAAATGAAAATAGAGCAAACTCTTTACCATCGCGTAAGGATTTGTGGGTAAATAAGCCTATTTAAAGGTGGAGCGAACACTGACGAGAGAGAGCCGCTAAAACTAATATCAATAAATTAGATACCTTACAGAATTCTCTCATTCGTATGATCGTCAAAGCAACTAGATACATGCGCAATGACGACATTCGCAATGATCTTAAAATTAATAGTTTTAAAACCCATATTCAGAATATTGCAATTAACTTTTTTACTCTAATTTGGATACAACCAATAACGTCAATATGCAAAACTTAATTCCTTACACTCCTAATGACAATACTAAAAGGCCAAGAAGAATACTTCTTGATTCTTACAATCCTCCGTAATTTTTTAACCTTGTGCAATTTAATATTGCACACCCTACTTGCTAAAATTTATCTTTTAAAATTTCTTGTCATTATTCATTTCCGGCTCTCCTTAATGGACTTGCTCCTCCCCATTTATTAAAACATAGCCCCGAGGGCAGCCAATCAGAGTCAATTATCACTTTACCAGCATCCAATCAGAGAGCAGCCTCTAAGCTCTCAGCCATGCCAAAAAACTTTGAACATCTCCCATCCTGATGAAGCACGTTTGCCACGCCTCCCAGATTCCATCGACCAACCAATCACCGCCATGCCACAAAGCAAAATGAAAAACCCCACTTTCGCCAAGCCCAACATCAAAACTATCCAGACAAGGGATTGAGGACTGTGTTACAGTCCAGACGCCCAAAAACCAATCGTCTAAATCGTCTGACGAGAGAGAACGCATACTCCAGAAGGCTTAGCTGGTGACTCCTTGCCGAAGTGTTGCTTATTGTTCTACTCGGTTGCGTGCCAAAGGGCGCCATGTTGGATTTTATGTGATTGAAGCAAAATAAAGAAGTATTTTAGAAATGATGCCCCCCTCATTTTATCAGCAGGCCTGGGGCCTTACATATATATATATATGTTCGCTAGGTTCTTCTTTTTTGTAGTTTCTTTTTTTTTATTTCTCTATAATTTTGTTCTTCATGTTCAGCTTTTATATTTTTATTACGATATTTCTTGTTATATTCATTATTTCTTGTTTTTGATATATAATACACACACACACACATATTTCTTTCATATATATATATGTATATATATATATATATATATAGTATACTAAAATAAAAGTGAAGAAGTACTAGAATCTACAGTGCTAAAGAGGTAAGAATTTGGAATTTACCAGACACAACAAATGTAGATACAAAAAATCTTTGGACTAAACTAGAATATATATATAAACATTAAAACACATGTTCTACACTGAAAAACGTTGCCAGAAGGGACAACCTTAAGCCCACCTACTTTTCATAAACTTATTACATGTACGTACCTTTCAATGTCGGTCACTATCCAATCCAGGCTTGCTCCGATGAGTATTTCACATATTTGGTTTACATTCAAGTTCATGAACTCCTCAGCTTCGGAAAACTCTTCTAAATTTCTCAGTATAAGTTTAAAAAATTTATGCTTTAGACGATTTATTCCAAGGTACCATGCTACAGCGTATTTATAAATATAAGCATTGGCATCATTTGTTCTCATTATCTAAACAAGAAGGGTTTTATTGGAGTTTTAAAACAATTCATTGGAAATTACAACAAATACGTTGTACAAAGTTAAGGATCTAAATTTTCGGAATTTTCAAAATCTTTTGAACCAATTCAAGTAAAATTTGGCACGAAAATACTTAAGAATATTTCTAAAAAGATTATAATAAAAAATAATAATATTTATTCAAGATTATAGTTTATGCTCTTAAGAGCTTGATAATGCAAAAATGATGTAACAATATTGTCCTTGAGGAGAGTTTAATTTTAGTATGATCCCTTCTGACAGTAATGAAGCATTACTAATGAACTCTCGCGTTGTTTACGAGACTGTTTATGTTTTCATATGACAATAAAACTAAATCCTTCACTGAAGAATTTCTCATATCAGAGAAGGAGCTGGACAGCTGCAATTACTCTGCCAAGAGCATTCCAGGCATGGAATTGGATCAGGACATCAGGCTAAACCAGGCATGTCAAACACGCGGCCCACCAATACATAAGTTGCGGTCCACCATGACTTTTTAAAAAATGTTTTAATATTGAGCTTTTAAAGTTTTTTTCATTTTAAAATTTATTCGAGGTGAACTTTTTTTAAAATTTACAACATATTTACTTGTTACTTATTCTTATTTTAAAAGAAATGAAGAGCAACTTCTTAGTGGACTGAATAAACTACATTCCTTCCACAATATAATGCGGTTGCACTAAAAGTTTATGAGGTTAACACCACGTTACGACTTAGTCTCCCTCTTCTAAACCGTTCTCATAAATTCAGTCCCCTTTTGGTCAGGGACCTCTCACTTCCTGTGAGCAGAGGGACTGTTCATTTTAGGCCCCTCTGGAATTGGAGAGTATTAGGAGAGTGTTAACATCTTTATGACTTAACAGATAGCATCATAATTTATCGTGTGTGTGACTTGTATTCCTCTTCCTCCGTCTTTAGAGTATCCAATCGGCGAGAAGCTAAGAGCGTTGTCAGATGCAGTCACAAAGCGAAACACAAGATAAAGGTCAGAGTTTGCTCAATCAATCAATCAATGAAAGTGGATTTGGGTAAAAGTGGATTTAATATAAAACATTATTTAATAATAATAAAAAACTTCAACTAAAGGGTGTTTTTTGAGAGGTATAGAACTTTAAATTGCAATAAAACAACGATGCATTGTTCGATTGACATGAATTTTTTTTATTCGAAAGATAATCTTGTGGCATTAGATTTTAAATATGATTTCTGGCATAGGACTGCCACGGCTGGCTCGGATGTAGTCCAATCTGGACATCCAATTTTCGATGACTTTTTCCAACATTTGTGGCCGTATATCGGCAATAACACGGCGAATGTTGTCTTCCAAATGGTCAAGCGTTTGTGGCTTATCCGAATAGACCAATGACTTTACATAGCCCCACAAAAAATAGTCTAGCGGTGTTAAATCACAAGATCTTGGAGGCCAATTCACAGGTCCAAAACGTGAAATTAGGCGGTCACCAAACGTGTCTTTCAACAAATCGATTGTGGCACGAGCTGTGTGACATGTTGCGCCGTCTTGTTGGAACCACAGCTCCTGGATACATCATGATTGTTCAATTCAGGAATGAAAAAGTTAGTAATCATGGCTCTATACCGATCACCATTGACTGTAACGTTGTGGCCTTCATCGTTTTTGAAGAAGGATTCCTCCAGCCCATAAAGCGCACCAAACAGTCAGTTTTTCTGGATGTAATGGTGTTTCGACATACACTTGTGGATTAGCTTCACTCCAAATGCGGCAGTTTTGTTTGTTGACGTAGCCATTCAACCAGAAGTGCGCTTCATCGCTAAACAAAATTCGCTTATGAAAATCGCGACCATTATTTTCGAAATAAAATTGCACAATTTGAAAGCGTTGTTCAGGCGTGAGTCTATTCATGATGAATTGCCAAACCAAACTGAGAATAAATCACTTGACAACTGTTAAATCGGTCGCCATCTTGGAAAGTAATGCCAACTTAAACTTCTATACCTGAAAAAAAAAACACTCTGTAGAATGAATAAAAAAAAAGATCACTTGAAAATGAACGTCGCATTTTTCAAGAAAAATGGGAACTACAATATTTTTGTATCCAAAACAAGAATAAAATATTATGCCTGATTTGTAAAAACTCCATTTCGGTTTCTAAGGAGTATAATCTTATAAGGCACTATGGCACAAATCAAAAAACAAATTGTGAGCAATACGCTTCAAAATTTCGTGAAGAAATATTGGCGGATTTGAAATTAGCTCTTCAAAAACTGCAAAATGTATTCACTAAAATTTCTTAAGACAATACAGCTGCTGTAAAAGTTAATTATATGTTATCCCATTTAATAGCGAGCAGATCGAAACCATTTAGAGCAGGTGATTTTTTTAGTGAATGCTTAATCAAAGCGGTGGAAGTATTATGTCCAGCACAAATAAAAAAATTCAAAAGTAGTTGCTCAAGTCGAAGTACTGTAGCTATCAGAGTTGATAAAATAGCCGAAAATTTGAGAGATTAGTATCATTCAACTGTATCAACATTTCAAGCCTGCTCTATTGCAATTGATGAAAGCACAGATATTTGAAATATCGCTCAACTGGCAATTTTTATTCGCGGATACGATGTTAATTTAAAAATAAATGAAGAACTTTTAGAAGTCATTCCTATGCATAATACTACCACTAGAACTGATATTTTTGATGTACTTATGGAAATTGTAAAAAAGTATAAGTTACCATTGGATAAGTTGGCGTGTCTTGCAACTGATGGTGCACCTACCGTGACCGGTCTTACTAAAGGAGTTGTTGAAAGATTAAAAGAAACATGCAAACAACACGGCAACAATAATTTTTTAACATTTTAAATATCGGACATGTTTTAAAAATTGTTACACAAATTGAAAATTTTATTCGAGCACATAGACTTAATCATCGTCAATTCACTTTATTTCTGGAAGACATAGAAAGTGAATTCACCTATCTACCATACCATACAGAAGTTCGATGGCTTTCGAGTCATAAAGTATGAAAACGATTTTTCAAACTGCTGGAAAACATCATAATTTTCTTAGAAACAAAAAAATACGAATGTGCAGAATTTAAAGATGGACAATGGCTAAAGGAGCTGGCTTTCTTAGCTGATATCACAAGTCACCTTCATCAACTTAATCTTAAGCTTCAAGCCAAAAATAATCTTGTTACAACACTATTTGATAACATTAACGCTTTTAAACAAAAATTATTTCTTTGGCGAAAATAAATTGAAGAAGAAAACATGTCTCACATTGAAAGCTGCCAATATATATTCATTAAATCGCCTAAATTAAAAATTACAGAATATGCTCACCAAATTAAGTTGTTAGAAATAGAGAATTTGATCGAAGATTTTCAGATTTCAAAAGCTGTGAATTACAATTTCATCTTTTTACTTCACCTCTAATTATCGACATAGAACTTGTTGATGAAAATTTACAAAAATGGAATTGTTTGAGATCCAATATGATTCTTTGCTGATACAAATGTATGGAAGTTGGAACTCGAATTTTTACACATATTTATCAATAGATTGATTTCCTAAGATATTATCCTTTGTTACGCATATAATGGCTATGTTCGGAAGTACTTATTTATGCGAGCAATTATTTTCTTTAATGAAAAACAACAAAAATTCAGAAAGGTCAAGATTAACCGATAAACATTTATCATCAATTTTAAAGATCGCATCAGCTCAGCATATTCAGCCAAGCTTTGATTATTTGCTTTATGAAAAACGGTGCCAAACATCTTCTAAAAAGTAATATTGGTACAGGAACGTCTGTGGCAGGTAAAATTAACTTATTTTAAGCCATAATATCTCTATACTTATGTGCCTGTGTACGTAAAAAAATCACATTTATAAATATAAATAATTATGTGTGAGCAATTAATAGCTGTCATACTTTTTCAGTCATGTACTTAACTTTAGGTACAACTTGCGTAAAGTTTACTGGAGTAAAACTTTTAAAATTTGTATAGCTTGGTAACATATCATTCTACACAATAAATGTAAATAAAATAAAAAATTTAAAAAAGTTTAATTTTATGATTTAAATATTATTTAATTTTTTATAAAGATAATGTGCAATATATAAAAGTTTTAAATGTTTACTTTTAAAAAGAGTATTCATTGTGTATTGGAAATAATTAAATTTTGTAACATGCAAGATATATGAGTGCTATAAGTAAAGTAAATTTTCAGAAAATGCATCGGAATCCTAAAAAACTCACTTTAAGAAAACCAAAAATAAGGATATTTTTCATCATCATTTCAAAAAAATATTTTAAAATAAGTATTTAAAGTCAATAGGATTAGTGTGCTTTATTTTATTACCTTTGTTTTTTATTAGTTTTAAATTATTGCTGTTTGGATTTCTTTGTAAGCTTCGCAAACACATGTGTCATCAACGATTCACAATATCTTACATAAAAAACACTAATATTTTATGCTTTAATTTTTTGCTAGTTTTATACTTTACTTTGAGCACTCTCCTTGCATGATATTGTAGCATTATTTAGATTAATTTATTAGATAAATATATAGCTGAAATGTCTTGTTAAAATTATAAAAAATAAATCTTGTTTTTAAATTGTCTTATATAAATGTTTAAAATTAATTTTAAAAACAAAAAGAGAGTATAGTGTTCAAAATTTTGTCCCTTTAAAAAATAAGGGGAGGGGGTATTTTGCTTAAAATTAAAATTCAACTTTCCAACTTTGTTTTTGTAGAATTATAAAAAAAAAACACAGCAACAGAATCAGCGAGGTATCCTTTATTTTTTAAGAAAAAAAAAATGCAAAATATTTGAAGCATTTTAAAGTTTTGTTAACCTTAAATTCTTAAATAATAATTTCTTATTATAACTTTTATTTTCTATTTTTATATTAAAAAACCCTTGACATTGAGTCTAATAAATGCGTAATATAATCATTCTACAAATCGTATTTTATTAATTTTTGAACATTGAGAGCATGCGGCCCCCAACTTAATGTAAAATAGATCATGTGGCCCGCAATATCATATCAGTTTGACATGCCTGGGCTAGACACTGCATCTTTTGAATATTTCCTGTCTTGAGGTTTCTCGACCAGCCGAGCCCTTTGTTGACGAGCATTTTGGATAGCATTGCTTGCCAACTGTCATTTTTAAAAGTCTTGCCCTAGACTCTACGATCTAATTCCTATACAGAGCAGTCAAGTCACCTCCTTGAAAGATGTGCAGCTCTATAAACCTACCCATCATCATGGCGGCCCAGACGATAACCCTGTTGCCTACATAGTGGTCCACTTCCGTGGTCTTGGGAAATAGTACCGCTCCTGGCTATTTCTATGTATGGATCTATCGATAATCAGTGTTTTAACTGAATATCGATTCAATAGAAAAGGTAAAAATCCCATGCTCCCATATTAAAAATGAAATTGCGTGTGCATTGTCAAAGGCCTCTTCTGCGATTTGGATGGAATGGGATGCTGACCATTGTTTTCTTGGCATTTAATTCGTTATTATTAAACCTTCTCTAAGCAATATACCTTAGAACTGAAGTTCCAAAAGCAACAGGGAGCTCATTTGATAATTGATTTGCATCCATCCCCCTATTCAGTGGCGTAACGGAGAATATTAGGGGCCTTCTGCAAACTCAGGTTTTGGGCCTCAAGCCCAAATACGTACTTTGCGTCAGCCAAGCTTTGGGCCCACTAGAGTTCCTGCTCCGCCCCCGCAATGTGGGGTTGTACGTTACGCCACTGCCCCTACTGCACCTTGCAATTAAAATCAAGAAACTGTCATCCTGGCTTGAAGTGGCTACTGGTGCGAGATGTAACTAATCTTCTAGATATTGTTTTGGTCTCCTGGAACAGGTTACGTAATCTGGATACAGCATTTCGGATCACACATAGAACGATTCAACTGCTTCTGCTTGAGATTGGTCTATATCCAATCTCACAGCTACTCTCAATCGTAATCTTTTATCCAGATGTTATCTTTGTATCGTTGCTTGAAAAAAGTCCCCCAAAATTCCTAAGCAGTTAAAAACAAAAGCAAAACTAAAACCATGTAGAATAGTATTTGAAGTATGTGCCGTATCAGTTTTCTTAATTTACTGAAAGAAATGGGTTAAATTTATTCAATCCATTGAATGAAATGAAAGAAATGAGGGCTGAATTTAATTCGATAATTAGGAAGAACATATATTTTCTTTGTTATACAGAGTGTTTTTTTTCCAGGTATAGAAGTTTATGTTGGCATTACTTTCCAAAATGACGACCGATTTAACAGCTGTCAAGTGATTTATTCTCAGTTTGGTTTGGCAATTCATCATGAATAGACTCACGCCTGAACAACGCTTGCAAATTGTGCAATTTTATTTCGAAAATAATGGTCGATTTTCATAAGCGAATTTTGTTTAGCGATGAAGCGCACTTCTAGTTGAATGGCTACGTCAACAAACAAAACTGCCGCATTTGGAGTGAAGCTAATCCACAAGTGTATGTCGAAGCACCATTACATCCAGAAAAACTGACTGTTTGGTGCGCTTTATGGGCTGGGGGAATCCTTCTTCAAAAACGATGAAAGACACAACGTTACAGTCAATGGTGATCGGTATAGAGCCATGATTACTAACTTTTTCATTCCTGAATTGAACAATCATGATGTCCAGGAGCTGTGGTTCCTAAAGGACGGCGCAACATGTCACACAGCTCGTGCCACAATCGATTTATTGAAAGACACGTTTGGTGACCGCCTAATTTCACGTTTTGGACCTGTGAATTGGCCTCCAAGATCTTGTGATTTAACACCGCTAGACTATTTTTTGTGGGGCTATGTAAAGTCATTGGTCTATGCGGATAAGCCACAAACGCTTGATCATTTGAAAGACAACATTCGCCGTGTTATTGCCAATATACGGCCACAAATGTTGGAAAAAGTCATCGAAAATTGGACGTCCAGATTGGACTACATCCGAGCCAGCCGTGGCAGTCCTATGCCAGAAATCATATTTAAAATATAATGCCACAAGATTATCTTTCGAATAAAAAAAAAATTAATGTCAAGTGAATAATACATGGTTGTTTTATTGCAATTTAAAGTTCTATACCTCTAAAAAAAACACCCTTTACTTAACAATTTTCATTACAAATGCTTTGAAAAAATCGTAAAAATATGTTGTATTTTTAGTTTTCACATCAGTGTTATATAAAGCAACTATCCTTTAAATGACCACTATGTTTTGTGACCACTAAGCTTATCCAGATAGGTAAAAGACAGGTTATGCTAATTAGGAGAAAACATTAATTATCGCATCATGAAGTGAATGGAACTACAACGAAATAGAAACGCTAATTTGCTCATATTTAATGCATCACACTACTGTGTAAATTGAGCGATTATATCTAAATGGTTTGGAATATACACATTTTTGTCTGTTAACTAAAACTGTACTAAGTTTTTCCCATCCTCTCGTAAGTCAATAATTTTTAATACCTTAATTTGTCTCTAAATACTATAAGCTCTTAGTACAATATGCATACGCTAATTGATTTAGATTTAGCCTTCGTCAAAGGCAATGCCGACCCTAGCAGGTGTGTAGCGCGTACCCCGCATGCAGGCGGCTAAAACAAGGAGAGGCTATGCGTATAGTTCTATCAATCAAGTAACATTTTTTACAAATTTCTCAATATAAAACTATTAAAATAAACTAAATATTATTGAAAAATCAAAATGTCTTAATTTCCTGATAACATAGTTATAGTTTAAGAAAAACAGAATGTTTGAGCACAGTGTGTTGGTCCACACACATAGTCAATTAATGTCTACTCTTTATACATATCCTTCATTCAGTAGCAAAATTCGTGGTAGAGCCGGAAATGCAACTAGAAAAGTTTTAATTCTATTTAGTTTGTTGGCTTATCAGCGGTACTGGCGGCGTACTGTGGGTCGATGCTTAATAAAAGCGCCTCAAAAATGATTTTTGAGAAAGTAGTTTTACGAAAATATCTAATATGGTTAATATTACCTAAGACATAGGAGTGTTTAAATTCAACATGCATTTAGGGAAATTAAAAGTTTTTGATTTAATAATAGCCTTACAACTAGGAAAAACGAAATGGAGGGAGAAGTATTTTTTGTGTGTGTCTATTTGCATTTTTATTAATGTTTTACTTTTTTTATTGTTATACAGATAGATGAGTTTATAATGTCAACGTAGCGTATCTATGAAAAATTCTCTAGAGGAGTAGCCCATTAAGTCTTTGAACGAGGACGGCCGACAACATAGGATCGGTCCTGGTCAAAGGTTTTGCCCCTTAAATTGTCTTGATGTGTACTTTTAATAAACCATAATCGTGCGGTGCCATAAATTGTATCATAAATCGTGCACTTTTTATCGTATGTATTTCTTAGGAATTAATTGTATCGTCTTTTATTCGTTTTAAATCCATTTCTTATCGGTAAATATAAAACAAAAATATGCGAAAGACGTTCAGAAAGTAGCTTTCATCCTTTTTTTTTTCACTCGAAAACTTTTTTCATTCATTTGTTATCTTGTTCTCTATCTGTGCAAGACAAACTTTCAGCATAATTTTTTTCTTTTTTTTTTGAAAATGAGCTGGAGAAATTCATATACATTAAAATCTGTTTTTGTGCGATAGATAGGGACCTCACAAAAGAAACCGCTCAAAAAATATTCGAAACTGTTTTATAAATATTTACATGTAACAAACAATTTTGTCGTCATACTACAGAAATATTTTTTTTTTATGCGGTGAAGAGGGACAGCATAAAAAAAGTCATGCTTAGAAAACACTTCAGCTATTTACTAAATACACGAGAAAGTCATTCCAAACAAAATAAATAATTAAATTACACATGGAAACATTTTAAAGACGTTTAATTTCTCATTGTATATATGGAACGATTTTCAAAATGCACACACATAATTCTCTGCTGCTTGTCGTAATCAAAAAGGCTCATCTTCCTGTGATGAATTGGTTTAAAATCGCTTTCGTCACTTGAAGATACAATTTCAATTAATTTATATTTTATGGTACCATAAAGTCAGTGATAAGTTTTTGCGACAACGGTCGGTTGCTTCGATAACCAGATATGGATGATCGAAGCTCTTTTTGGAATTTCAAACTCCTTTTGGAATTGGTACGTTTTAAGAAAATGCTTTTCCAATTTGTTGTAAAGCTGGATCTCTGCATATATTTTATCCGTCGTCATAGAATCCGGTTCTTCTTGTCCGCCATAATCTATCAAATTATTGATAATGTCACTGTCATTGACAGCTTCGTCCTCAATCAAGGCGTCCAGCGAAAGCAATTGAACGTGCATTGTCGGGAGACTATTTATGATAAATGAACGGAGCGTCTTGAATTGTATATATGTACATGGAGATAGAAAAAACTGATGTACGAAAACCGTTGAAATTCATATCTCGCATAAAAAAAGATCACACAAAATAAACCGCACAAAAATAAAATCGCACAAAACAAATTGTATAAAAATAAAATCGCATAAAAACAGGTTTTTATGTATTTGGCACGTTATCGTTGATCTATGTTTCATGTGCTGGGGGGATTCGCTACATGATGATCATATGCATCCAGACACCCCTATGAGTGAATTTTATGAACTATTCGGAAACTTGGATTTCAACACTGACTTTGAAGGATTTATATGACTTTTCTTTTTCTATATTAGAATAAGCGTCCCATTCAAAACACTCGACAAATTTGAAAAATGTTACAAAAACCGTTCTTTTTTTTTTTAAAGAGAGAGGTTAGCGGATCCGTATAATCGTATATAAACCGATTCCTTTACTTTAACCGTGTATAAGCCGAAAATTCTAGACTTGTACGCGAAAAAATACGGTAATTATTAGTAGGATAACTGTAGTAAATACTTTGGTTTTACTCATCATAATAGCGATTAAATACATTAACATATGAAGAAAAGTGTCGTGAAATGATAGTAAAGCTAATTAAACGATTCAGCGAAAGAAGAAAAGAAAAGCAATGCAATTAAATGAAAATTAATGTTATCTCAGATTAGGCTTTGATACCTCGCAGCCTCTTGATTCTTTACGTATGTTAAACGACATATTCAAGGACGTTATGTTATCAAAATCGCACCTTATATCGAATTTTGAGTACTTTTAAGGATAATGCTTACTTGACGTATCCTTCGTAACTCGGTCAGGTACAGAAATAACTTTTATCTCTCGTATTTTATCGGAAGTTCTTTTTTTGTTCAATAGTTATGAGGTCTTTGATGTATTTAGCACAGTGCTTCTCAAACTTTCAATATACGCGACCCACTATTTAATCATCACTTTCATCGCGCCCCCTTCATACAATAACAATGCATTGAATTCAATAATACTATACTTTGACACTAAAGCTACAACACACGACTTTAACCTCTTATGTGCCACCGACGTATAAATACGTCTCGCTCAGCCAAAGCTTTAATTTTCTGGACGTATATATACGTTTTTCCGAAATATGATCTTTTCTGTGTTGTACTATTCATAAAATTATTCCAAGGACTTTGGAATGCTATAAAAGGACCTTGACAGTATTTGCGATGGATTTATTTCAGAGGATTTGCTTATTTATTCCTTTTCTCCTCCCCCTAAAAAAACATCAAAATACGCTCATCTACGTGGTATTGGGGAGCGAATTCCGTAACTTTTAATCAGCAGTTAAGGAATTAATTATAAACCGTACAAATTATCAAGATAAGTGTTAATACAAGACCATGGGGTCACTGATAATTATCAACTTGTTCTTAAAGCTTAGAATTGTTAAATTAATAATAAAATATACATTGTGCAGTACTGTACATTTATAAGTGTATTATATCAGTGTAAATGTGTATTCTATATTTTATTATATCATAAAGTATTTGGTTTGTTTACTTTCAGAAAATTAAATTTTTTTTAAATAATCTTTTGTTTTCGAGTATTCAATATGCTCGCGCCCCCCTTGTAGACTTATCACGCCCCCAAGGGGGCGCGCCCCACAGTTTGAGAAACGATGATTTAGCAAACCCTTCAGTATCTATTATTATTAAAAATCTAAAACTTTGAAAACTTAACATAATTATTTATTTTGTCTTTATGATATTTAAAAATACACGGATATCAGAATGGAAAAAGCAACATTATGAAGATGACTTTGATGCCTGGTTTTTAGTCATGTGGGAATAATGAGTGTTACGATACGTTCTCAGTTGCTTTGTACGGAAATTTATAATTCTAATAACCGATTCTATAAGTCGTTAAGTTTCTGATGACTGTTTTAAACATTCTAGATCGATCCTGACTTAAGCAATTGCAGTGGTATTTTGTTCATTAAACCGTAAGAAGAAAAAGTACATCTAAAAAAACTTTACCTGGATACATTTAGCCATTACTTGTTTTATGTGCAAATTTTCTGCAGCTTTGTAAACTTCTGCAACATTCTGGCAATTTATTTTCAGACTCAATGTATACATATAATGTAAAAGGATTTGAAAAATTTCTGGCTGAATATTGTTGATGGTTATCTATAGCAAAGAAAAAAATAATTAATTTAATGCTATCAGTTAAAAAAAATACTCTTAATATTAATACATTTTCAATATTTTTTAACAATTTTTTTTCAAAAGTTTCCTGTAAGAAAGGCATTAAGATCAAGTTTAATTAAAAAATTTCCAACTTCTTTATGGAATATGATTCTAAAGCTACTATGTATTAATGCAGTGACTTTATATTAGATAAAAATTTTATTCTAAGAGATACCAATATTTCTTAACTTTTAAATATTTATTGGCTTGTGCATTTGTTGATCGTAACATCACAAACATGGGACTGCGCGCTGTATGTTGTCTTTAATTCTTTCCATCTACAGAAGCATAAGGTCACCGAACTGTTTTGTAATTTTTCCTTCTACAATAATCTACTTCCAATAACTGTGTGATACTGAGATAAAATGATCACGTTACAAAAGAATTTACTATAAAAAAATATTTATACTCCACTGATAAATCCGTATTATATCTAGAAAGGGAGATAAGTTTTTATTAATTTAGTAGGATTTCCCAAACGATATTATTTCATATTAATAAGAATTCTTGTCTTGTAAAGGGTGTTTTCTTTAGAGGTATAGAACTTTAAATTGCAATAAAACACCGATGTATTATTCGATTGACATGAATTTTTTTTATTCGAAAGATAATCTTGTGGCATTACATTTTAAATATAATTTCTGGCATAGGACTGCCACGGCTGGCTCGGATGTAGTCCAATCTGGACGTCCAATTTTCGATGACTTTTTCCAACATATGTGGCCGTATATCGGCAATAACACGGCAAATGTTGTCTTCCAAATGGTCAAGCGTTTGTGGCTTATCCGCATAGACCCATGACTTTACATAGCCCCACAGAAAATAGTCTAGAGGTGTTAAATCACAAGATCTTGGAGGCCAATTCACAGGTCCAAAACGTGAAATTAGGCGGTCACCAAACGTGTCTTTTAATAAATCGATTGTGGCACGAGCTGTGTGACATGTTGCGCCGTCTTGTTGGAACCACAGCTCCTGGACATCATGATTGTTCAATTCAGGAATGAAAAAGTTAGTAATCATGGCTCTATACCGATCACCATTGACTGTAACGTTGTGGCCTTCAACGTTTTTGAAGAAGTACGGACCAATGATTCCACCAGCCCATAAAGCGCACCAAACAGTCAGTTTTTCTGGATGTAACGGTGTTTCGACATACACTTGTGGATTAGCTTCACTCCAAATGCGGCAGTTTTGTTTGTTGACGTAGCCATTCAACCAGAAGTGCGCTTCATCGCTAAACAAAATTCGCTTATGAAAATCGGGAACAACGGCAATCTCGTTTTGGGCCCATTCGACGAATCTACGCCTTGCTTGATGATCGTTTTGATGAATTGCCAAACCAAACTGAGATTAAATCACTTGACAGGTGTTAGATCGGTCTCCATCTTGGAAAGTAATGCCAACTTAAACTTCTATACCTGAAAAAAAAACACTCTTTATAATCAGTCTTCTTTTCCTGAACTTTTTTGGGATTTTTATTAATATTTTAAAAATATATTGTGAATCAAATTCAGAAAAGTTGGAAAAAAGATGAATAAATAAAGTTATAGTTTTTTTTTGTTTTGTTTTCTTAAATATCCAGCAAACTGCCCAATAAAAGGAAAACAACACACAGGGCGCGTTTCATCACCAATTTCTTTCAAATTTTCATTTTAAAACTTGTGGCATCGTTAACCATCTAGTTTAGCAAGAAGTGATTAAATTCCCATTTTATTAAAAGGAAATATTTTTTATCTTACTCTTAAAGTCCGGGCAATATTACTTCATAGTTTTTTACATATATATCACTCAAATAATAAAAATATATTAATAACGATTAATTTTGCATAAGGTATACATAATAATAATCATTTTATTTTAATTATCAGATATAACTGAAGCAGATTTCATTGTTATGTATTTTCCATTAAAAAAATCTATTTCAAATAATATTTAACAAAAAATAAATTTATTGTAAAAAACATATTATTTAATTTAATTTAAAAAGAAAAAATACCCAGAAATATTTATAATAAAAAGCTAGTAATGTATATAGATACTTGCCACGTCTGTTGTTCTTTTTTCCATAAATTCACGTAAAACACAGCTGTAATATGCTACTAAATCTTTTTGTACGTGAAATATGTAATCATCCACTTTTATTACCAAATCTGTCAAATACTTGTCTGTGACTGAATGCCATTCAGAACGATTATCCGATGCCAATCTTTCATCGTAAATATCTCTGTCTGCTTTCAAAACTGTGAAATAAAATAATTAAAAAAATAGTTTGGATAATAAAGAAACACATGACACACATAACAATTTATAAATATTTTTCCTATCACTTTCAAGGCGCTTTAGAGAATATGGTTATCAAGCAAATTACTGAAAATAAAAGAAACATTAAAAGTAAGTAGAAAAAACGTCTTGTTTTACGTTCAGTTGTATATGGATTCTAATTTCGCTGTTATTCCTGATTAGCATCGAGTATTAAATGATTAAATCATTACTAATAATCATTAATCATTTAATAACTGAACTGATTAAATCACTATTAATCGTTAAATATTAAATCTTATTACTAACGATTTTTAAAAAATTCTTCCCACAATAAACGAAAGAAATAGTTTACATTTGAAATGCAAAACAACAATACGAAAGTTTAAATAAATTTCACAGTACAGTGAAATATGTTGAACGCGAAAACGCTTAAGACGAAATATCGGTTAACGTGATATAATACAACAGTCCCAGCAAACTACTATGTATTTTCATGCATTTTTTTCACGAACACGAAACGAAAATCGCTTAACACGAAAATATTTTCTTTTCTGGGAATGAACAAAATATGGAAAACACCAGCCGGATTGAACTGTCCTACTGTATCATCGGAAGAATTCGTTGCAGTAGATGATGGTAAGGAGCGTACAGTCCCAATTATGACAGACAAAGACATTTTGGAGTTAGTTCGAAGCTCAAAAAGTATCATTGATGCAGATTCCGAAGAGCGAAAATGAAATGAATAATGTAGCTCTTGTTCCCACGTCATCCAAAATGAGGAACACCATAAAAAGTATGCACAGTTATTTAGACAGACATTCTAATGGTGAAATGAATAGTAAAATGGATGACATAAAACAAGCTGTTGACAATATTTGCTGCTAAAAAAGTCAATACAAAGAAAAATTTCAGATTATTTTCCGAAAATTCAATATAAATGTTTTTTTATTTCAAAAAACTTGAAAATTTTGTATTAAATTTCATTAATTTCTGGGGAATATTTTTATTTCATTGTTTTTTTTTATTAAATGTATACATATATATGTAAATAAAATGTACTCTAATAAACTTAATTTTGTTAAATATATATGTTTTTTTTGTTTTTGCAATATCCTTTCACACGAAATTCTTTTAACACGAAAAAATATTTTTGCCCCCCTCAGTTTCTGTAAAACGATTTCCACTGGAGATCTATTTAGTACTTATAATGTATTTGTGAACTACAACAGTGAGCGTTTATTAATGTGACACTGAAAAGTACCATGAGAGCTATTGATGAAGAACCTCGTAGTTCTGAACTACTTTCGAGTGGTGAGGACGACTCCTGAGCTGTTACTCCATTCTCCTAACTTCCACACTATTGCAACGTGAGTATTTTGATCCATACAGGTTTAGCGTGCATCAGCCCCATCCCACGGATGATTTTCAATGTCATCAAGACTCGAATCTGCGACTCGACAATACCTGCCACAAATTCGAGACCTTAACCACCAGGTTATGGTGGTTATAGAAATGGTTTGAAAAATATTTTTAATCTTTAAATATTTGGATACATTGAGATGGGTAAATCTGAGGAAGAAAAAATTCACTTAAATATATATTTATTTATAGTTCATACATCTTATTCAACCAGTCTTGATATAATTTATTTTGTAAATAAACACAAAATAACAATTGGGTTAAGTATTTAACCCTTTATCTACCGACGGTACTTATAAGTATAAGTCACTTTAAAATTGCATAGAACAACCATTTTTGTGAATATTCTGACGGTACTTAGCAGAAATAATCTTTTAAATCCCCTCTTCCAAGATATACGACAGCACGGGTTCTAAGATGAGTGTTTTAGCGGGGAAGGCGAATAGTTTTAGAGCAGAAATTGCGTTTTTAGCTGATGGTGTTTTCAACCGAAGAAGATAGTAATTTTTGTTCCAAAAAATAGTTAATGCTAAAAGGGAAGCGTATGTTTTTTGTATGTTAATGAAGATCTTAGAAAACGTTTTGACTATTTATTTTAAGTGAACAGTGTACATAATTGATTTTACAGTTGAATATCGTTAATTAATTAATTAGCTCTAACGGATTAAATTTCCCAAAGTTGAGTATTTTGTTTATAAATATCTCTTAATTTTCAATGTAGTGATTCAAAAAACAATATTGCATGAAAAAAACCGCAGTAAATCTTAATGCGGTAGGTAAAGGGTTAAACTTAAAATCTTCCACCTTTATCGACATTCGTGAGATACATCTTAGTGCAAGGGTGTCAAACTCAGAGGCTAACTTGGTCCAAACAAGCAATATTTTTCTTTAGGTGGATCGCATAAAAAATCGATATTCATAGAAACGTAAGTTTATTTCGAGTAATACATTGTAACAAAGTAAAAGAACAAGAAAAATTTAATGTTTACGTCCTGACACTTGACATCTCTTCTCTGCTACTATCTTTCCTATTTTGGGAGACATTTTTACATTTTATTATGTATTATCGTGTGCCGAGATATACTAACCGGGGCCGCAAAAATGTTTGTTGTGGGACGCAAGTTTGACAGTTTGACCCCTGTCTTAGTGTATGCATTTCTTAGTGTACAGTTTTCTGTTAAATGTTTTGTGGACTTTCATTGATGTCCCCGTCCTTCTGGTTTGTCCTTGTAAAATTATACTTTATTTCATGTAAAATTCATAGTAATTAGTATCATTAATCAGATAATATCTTATGATGCATTTAATTAATTCTTGAATAAAATTTCTTTTAATTAATGATTAATGCGTTTGCTTATATGTATTTATACAGAAATATATATATAGAGAAGCTTCTTCCAGCTCTTCGTAACATAACATTTTGGAATAATTCAAGCAAAGATGGAATATTTGAGAAATAGTGCGTTAGGAGATTTAACAGAGAGATCTATAAAATATATATTAAAAATGAACTTAAAGAAAAGATACACGGATCAAGGACATCGATGATTTTGTCCTTTTACTGGATGATTAAACGCTTTTGAAGTAAGGAAGCAGGAATGAATAACCCATTAAAAAGGTTCTAATTATAATAATTTTTTCCCATGCACTATAATTATTTCCTTGAGAATATATCAGTTTTTCTACGATATAAATTTGGGAGCACTATTCATTTATATTGAAGAAATGACTGCCAGAAATGGTACTTAATTCTTTCATGTAAAAAGGAAAAATAAAAGGCTTGCGTAGTTGTTTATATAATTTTATTTGTTCTTTCGGAGTCGAGAACGCTTTAGATTTCCTTACTTATTATTTGTCCTTCAAAATACTTTTACGAACGCCTTGCGTAGTTTATCGAATTAATATACATATTTTTTTTCATGGCTGATATTTAATTGCATTTTTTTATTATTTGCGCATATTCTAATGATTTTGAAATACGCAGTTAATTTTTAAGTTGGTTTTTATGGCTCAAACATGATTTCACGTGTGATTTTTTCTTGTGCTCCTTTTTTTTCTCTCTCTCTCTCTCTTTAACACTAATTCTACGTTAGTTACTATAGCACTAATTTTTAATAACAGAACTACTATACAATTTAACTAATGGGAATTTTTTTCTGGAGAACCAATGAAAGCTAAGCCAGGTTAAAAAAACTATTTAATCGCAAGCCCCCTCCCCCATCTTCCACGTTATAAAATTATTTGCAACGCAACCAAAATATTTGTGGATGTAATTTGTTTATCCAAAATTTGCTAAGTCTACATCAAAAAGAAAATTTGGTACTTACGTATTATACCGTTCACCAATTTCGTCACCTCAAAAAATGTCACCAAATGTTGCCAACGTTATTAATACTGTGTTCGAACGAGCGCGGGAGTAATGATGGCATAGAATGATGTAGTTGTTATTACTAAAGACTCCTGATCGACAAAGGCCAGATCGAGGTCCACGAAATTCATCATGATAAAGGGCTGTCGTTATCCGTAGTTTTGAGCATCATGCAGATGACAGTATGATTTGACCCTTTCTACCCCAATTTTGAAGGAAAACACATTGGGAGTGGTCAGAAGCCTCCCACCTCTCTTCCCTTTCCACCAACTTCGCGGGAGGACTTGCTGCTTGACGGCTTTTCAGATTACCTTGATTCCGCGAAGGCACTATACATTTACAAACACCCATGCCCTCTCCGGAATTCGAACTAATACCCTACGCCAAAACAGTCAGCATCACTAACCACTATACCGAATGGGCGATAGAATGATGTAGTAATAGTAATTATGACATAGAACGTCTAGGATCGAACATGCGCTGAAACGGTTTCCACTATTGGCTGCATATCGAGGCATTTGACGAAATTGGTCGAAGGTTTTATACGCAAGTACCAGAAATTCAAGTTGATGCGAGTAGAAGTTTCGTTTTCACAAGGAACATATATTTTTAATTTAAAGTATTAGTATGAAAATATATATTTGAATTAAAGTTATTATTTTTTATATTAAAAAAATTTTGAAAATCATCAATTTAAATCAACTTTATGGCTTTCGTCCTCCGGCAATCTTGAATTCGCGATTGTAGAGTTAATCCATTATGTCGAGTATTTTCCTGTTCAAACTTCGAATGAAGTATCAATTTAAATGTAATAAAGGCCAAAAGAGAGAAGGGGAAAAAGGTTTCTATGGTATAAATTTTCCCTTTGATAGTTTGAATTATTTCTAAAACTTTCTGAAAGATATGGAAATCCTCGCTTGTGAATTCAATATGGCCGATAAACGGAAGCACAAGCAGCAGATCTAATGATCTAAAGGGAAAGTTAATGTACTTTTTAATGACATTCGTATGTCATTAACTTATCCCGTCTCAGGAAGGTGAACAACAAAATTAGATATTTGTACCTGGAGTTTTAGCTGCATTCGGGTCTAAGGTTATTTTTAGTCATCTTAAACTGTTTCGCAGAGCTCGTTGCGAGTTAGTCACTCGCACAAAATGGATAGAAAAAACTAAATGGTTCTTTTTATTTAATTAAATTATTAACACTCTCTCAACTTGAGAGACTTAACAAAAATAATTTAAATATTATGTTTACCTCAGGTAAATAGAATCAGGAGAGGTCACGTGGGGCACAGAGTCTCTCCAGGCTCACGAAATCTTCAATTCTGGGAAAACTGTTTGTGTTTGCGTTACCAATGACCTTCTCAGTATACTCCTATGGGACAGTCGTCATGGGAACTAAAATGTATTTGTGTGTCACATACCTCCATCATTTTTGGAAGTTTCAAACGTTTTTTTACAATCTTAAGGTACTTGGGGTGATTGTGTTCCCGGCGTGACCACTTTGTTCCAAAATATTTTCTATGAGCAGTCTAAATCCCCCCCCCCTGAGAACGATTTAGGGGCTCTGATTACTCATGGTTGCGATTTAGTGTTGCTTGACTCATTATGGTTTATAAATGTAAATGAACAGAATATAAAAAAGAAATGGTATCTATGATCTCTCTCTATTAGATGAAATTGAAACTTCAGAAAAAGAAATTGTGATCTAGCAAGGGAAGAACCTAAAAAATTAATGGATATTAATCATGATAGGGAAAGTAAATTCGAGAAAAGCAATGGACATGGAACATTTGAGTTGAAAGGAATATTTTCATATGTTACCTAAAGAACTCCATGAAAAAAGATATGAAGCCATAAGTGTACCACAAGACACACTGCGCCCCGTCAAAAAGACACAAGCAAGAAAAAGTTCTACATGCTATTTATCGATCATCAAAGGACAATAAAACTACAATAACTTGAACAAAATATGACAAGTTTTGCCTGCAAATATTATTCCTCTTTAATGTTAACTAAAAGTGTCTGTGATTTGTATCCTTTATTAAGATCATGCCCATTTGAAACATTTAGTTCAATTTGATTGGATTTTTTCTCAAATTATATCGAAGAAAAATTGAAAAGTTTTCAAATGTAGATAAGTATACTTTCATTTAAGTAAATTATTCATTAGAATTACGATTTTTATCATGTGTAGTAAAAATAATTATAAAAAAAGGCTGGGGGGTTACTCCGTCACCACCGCTAGACCATTAGTGTTAGTATCGAGTGCACACCTTCTTCCGGGCAGAAGTGAGAAGAAAATGGTAGTTCCGGCTAAGAATTCACGAAAAACGAATTTTATCCTAAATCCTAATTCATCTCATATTCAGAATGAAATCCTCACCAACTATAATGATAACTGGTAATAACTCTTTTAGAGGAGGAACATAATATAACATCCATCTATAGGCACAATACGAGAATGTACATGCACACACGCCCATAGTATGAATCTCTTAACTGCGACAAAGAAGGACATTATTAACAAATTTTAAAAATGCTTCTTATTTTCATTCTTATATAATGCTAACTAGTTTAAACTAGTAATGGACGAATAAAAAAATCGATTTTTATGTAGAAGAGAATAAGGACATTCTAAATATAAATTAACTGAAATCAAGAGCACGGGAAACACACAGTATTATTTCGCTATAGGAAATAGGAAAGCAAAATTTTTTATAATAGCAAAATATTTTTTTGGCAGAAAACAGGAATTTGTTCAAGGGCTTATATAGGACAGGGGTGGTGAACCTTTTTGGATCAACGTGCCATTTTTTCTTTAAGAAATGTTTAATGAGGTATAGACGTGCAGTCAAATAATTTTTGCTTGTGGTTATTGAGAAAATAATAAAAATTAATATACTAACAACTCAAACTTTTTATTTACAAAAAAAAAAAACATTTTGCACTGTACAGTAGTAAATGTTTTATTTTTACTTGTAATCCAAATTAAAGTAACACTAGCGTGAATTCTGTTGTGGCAGATTAGATGACAAATAACTTGTTTTAAGATTCTAAGATGTTACTTTTAGCATAATGCATGCTGAATTGGAGCAATCTGCCAAACGGTTTCTAAGCGAGTCTTTAATGTTATTTTTTCATCTTTGAAAATAATGATTCACAGTAGATAAAAATATGTTTAAAATAGCGTAAGCCAGTTTCTTCAAACAGCTAAATGTATCTGGAATCGAATTCCATGTTTCAAAAATTTCATTACTAGCATTTTTACTTATAGTGCTTGTTATAGTGCTCTGTTTCAATCAATTCCAACTTTCTCCTATTTTCAACAAATTTTTGTGAACTATATTGAACTAGACTGGATATCAATCAGTTCAATTTACTACCAATCGAATCGGGAAAAATTCAGTTAATTAAATGAAGTCACAAAAGAGTATATGAAAAATTTGAGTGTTTTTAATTATTTTTTGAACTGAGAAAATCTCGCTAAAAACTGCGACTGATCATTCGCGTTTGTTCGTAATATTTCATATTGAATTTTGTTATTTTGAATAAAAATAGAAATCGTTTTAATAGGTGGCGTGCCCAAAATATTGTATAGCGTGCCATCAATGGCACGAGGGCCATTGGTTCGCCATCCGTGGTCTAGGAGTTGCAAATTTTTCTTATTTTTTCTTATTAACCAATCTGAATTTTGTTAAATAACAAAAAATAAGTACAGTTTCAAAATTAGAAAAAATGTGCATGAGGTGTTCTAGTGCATGTCATATAAACTATGATGCACTTTATAAAATTCATACTCAATTAATAAATTCTAACAAATCATGTTTTTCCTCTTGGTTTATGAACTTGGGTGGCCGTATTCACCCTTTAACAAAAAATGACTTCTTAGAGACGTCAATCATTGCTGACTTTGACGTCTTCGAGATGTCAATAACTGTCTTCGGAGAAGAACAATAATCCTACATCGACTATGTTCTGTTTCGAATATAATAAAGGTTCTCTCTCTTTCTTTTTCTCAACGGTGCTGAAAATACGTAGTCCCTGGAACAGGGAAAGTGTGCCTCAATTTCCGTTTTATTTGTATGTCGAAGGGTTAAGCCAAAACTAAGTGGCCGCGATATCCTAGTAGTCAAAGCCACGAACTCGGGGCTAACTTGTCATGAGTTCGAGCCAAGAGCTGTGAAAACCCGCCTTGTAGAACGGGTCGCTGCATGTTAAATTTGTCGATGCTCAAAGTCCTCCCGTTGGTTTTAGTGTAGAAGTTAGGAGAGGGTGCCAGCTTAGGTATCAACCCCATCACTTGGCAATGGTTCAAAGTTACGAGGTTTGTCACCAATAGCCTTCGTGCAGTTTCATAACGCGCCGTTAATATAACTCTCACTCGAAGCCAAAACTAAATTTAGTTTCGAAGTCATAAACTATTATATAAAAGCAGCGTTTCTCAAACTGTGGAGCGTGCCCCCTCAAGGGGTCATGATTATACTACGTGGGGGGCGCGAGCGTAGAGAAAAGTTTAAAATATAAGATTTAAAATAATTATCTATTTTTACTGAAAGGAAGCAAAACAAAATATTTTTTGACATGATAAAAAGTAAAATACATATTTACACTGATATAAGATGCTTATAAATACATCAGTCTGGCAAAAAGTATTTGATAATTAATTCATCAATACTAAATTAAAAGCAAGTTTCGTAATTACTAGTGACTTCCATGGGCTTGTCATATACAAAATATACATATCTTGATAATTTACTCAGTTTTTAATTTAAGTTGCATTATAGCTTTAGCGTCGAAGTACATTATAATTGCATTCAATACATAGTAGTTATATGAGGAGGGCGTGATGAAAATTATGATTGAAAATGGAAAGTTTAGGAAGCACTGATACAAAGAAATGAAATTTCAATTCTTTTAAATGATCTTACAACCTGTTCTTTAGTTTTGTTGCTTTAAAATTTGAAAAATAAATGTAGTCAACGAGGGAAAAAAATCATAGCACTCATGATACATGACGTTTTCGTAGCTTATTTCTATGCAAAATAACATTATCTCAACTACATTATCCTTGCTAAAAGCTTTTATTTAGTACTAAATTAAATACAGAAAAATTTTTCATTAAAAAATACGTGCATTAATTTCACTTCACTTTTAGTTTATTTCACACTTAATTCATTTCACATCAATACAAAAAAGCTCCTTCCAAATCAAAGATATAAACACACAGCACCTTATCTTACTAAAACACCTTATCTTGCTGAAAGTTGACCTAAATATTGATAATATTTTCAAGTGCAGAAGTTGAGGAAGTTGATTGCACACTTATTTGCAAAAGAATTTTTATTGTCTTGTCCGTTTATCAAACGCGTGGAGCTACTTAACTTGCATAAAAATATCTTTTTTTCTTTATATTTTTACTATAATTTTCTTTATAAAATAATATTTATAAAATAAGTAACAGTTATTTTTCCTCTCCAAAATACCAGGAATGGAATAGAAAAATTCCCTAATAACACTCTGTACATGCTATTTAAAATGTCCGCAATCATTCCAATTTTGAAATTTTCTTAGCAAGTTGTCGTTGAGTAATTATGCATAATTTTTTTTCAAAAGTTTATTTTTCGAAACTTTTTTTAAATTTGCCTGCTATTGAGCTATTTCAAAGTAAAAATAAATAAACATGCCCGAATAAAGAGACGTAAATACATTTAAAATAATGAACTGAAGAGATTGAAGTTGAGAAAGGAAATTTAAATAAAAAGAAAATGTAGAAAATTTGCTTAAAATGTAGCCAATAACCTGTAAAGAAACTTAAATAATTAATAAAATATGTGAAAAAATTTTCTAATATAATTGCCATAATAAACTGACTAAAAAAATATGAGGAGCAAAGTAAAATACGTCCCCCCTTAAAAAAACAAACTTAAGCTTATTTGAGCTATCTCTGAATTATTGTCATGCATTAAATTACCTCCTGAACAATTTTGCCTTAATAAAATGCTATTTGAAACCAGTGTTCATTAGTTTTTGTAATTAAGATTCATCACAGAATATTAACAGAAATTTTGCATTAAAAATAGGAAGAGAAATAGATTTGAACTTACTTATTTTTTCAGGTTTTGCCTTTTTTGCAGGAATTATTTTCTCCTTCAAAGATGTTTTATCCATATTGATCTAACATTTCTGTATAAATATAAATATTTCTGTTTCTCGGTTATTTTTACTATGCATGATAATAATTTCTAAAATCAGAAGTAGATAAATTTCAACGCTATTAATAAAGTAATTTAAATAGTCAACACAAGAATGATTGACTTAGCATTGTTGTTATTGTTTTTTACCGCATTGTTACCTTATTCAAACTAAAGCCGTAAAAAGTAACATTTTACAGTTTTTATTTGGGATTGTGGAATTTTTTAAATCGATAAAGAATAGCAAGAAATAACTTTTTTGAATAAAGTTAGTAGCCTTAGCATCATCATAAGGAATGTATAAATTGTAAAGGTGTGAAACGAAAAATTCAAATGCAGACCTAATGGAATATAATGGAATAATATATATATATATATATATATATATATATATATATATATATATATATATATATATATATATATATATATCCTTCATAGATTCATTATTGTTCTCTTTTCTCAATTTCTTTTTACGATTTTAATAGGTTCTTTATCCAGGTGTTGTATTAGGCTTAACTTTTCAACTTGGCTTTTTTCTTTTTTTTCCTATTATGTCGAAAATTTCTGCTGTACGGGGAAGGTTGGATCCACAAAGCATTTCTTAACCCTAATTCGCTGGCCTAATTCAGCGACAGCTTTAGAAATCCTAATAGGTCTCTATTTTAGTCCAATGACTTTTTTGTATCTACAATTGCTGTGTCTGTTGAATTCCAATTTCTTACTTCTTTAGCTCTGTAGGTTCTAGTATTTCTTCACTTTTATTTTATTATACTATATATATATATATATATATATATATATATATATATATATATATATATATATATATATATATATATATATATATATATATATATATGTGGCATGCAGCCAAAAGCAAAACACAGTCTTCGCGCGCAGGCGCAGCTAATGAGAACCGAAACTGTGGAAACTTTTGAACTAGTGAAAGTGAAACAAAAACTTTTGGACATTAGAGAGAAAGGAGAACGAGAGAGGTGCGCGAGCAGGCGTTACCTTCTGAATATCATCGTCAAACTTATCTGTAAAAACTTATCTACCTTTTTAATTAATTTTTGTTTAATGTTAAAATAAAATAGAAGATAGACCAACGTATTGGACCCCTTGTTGTCTCCCACAAATTATGGGGGCTCGGCCGGGATCGACAAAATTTCGATTTTGAACCAAAGTCTGGACAATGAACAACAGCGTCCGTGAAGGAGACGCTCCGCCATTTTCGGAAACTTCGTTCAACCTGTAGAGAGGTTGAATTTTTCAACTTCATTCCGCCTGTGTAGAGGTCGGAACAAATAACAAAATAACCTGTGTAGAGGTATATTTTTCACAACGAACCATCGACAAATATTCCGCCTGTGTAGAGGTTGGAAAACCCATCGACGAAAATTCCGCCTGTGTAGAGGTTGGAACCACTCACAAACACCTGCGAAGAGGTGACAAATCGAACAATTTCAAGAACTATTTTTCATCTAACGATATAACCTGCGAAGAGGTGAAATCAGTGGAATCAACGTTTTTATTGGATACATCGTACGTGCGAGCAACAAGGGAGCCCCCAAAAAAAAGGTAGGATCTTTCTAAATTTTTATAAAATGTATAAAAACGCTCTTAAAGAGGATCTCATAAAGAGTTGTTCAGGAGCTAGACGGTATTGTCGAAAGTACTGACACTATAGTTAAACTAAAGACTAAAATTGAGAACAGTAGTACATTTGAAAGTGATCCAGATTTCGTTAAAACTTTAATTCAAAACTGTATAGATGAGAGAGTATCGCAAAACGAAAGAGAGGTAACTTCAGAACAAAAATTGAGCTCGCGAAACTTCAGTTGGCAAAATTAGAAAAAGAAATCGAACTTCAATTAGCTAAAAATAAAGCATTAAGTTTAAATCCTACAGCTAAAGTCGAAGAAAAACAGTTCGAAACTAACATAGAAAATATGATAAAAGTATAAAAACTTTATCTCTTCCTGTTCCCACCAGATCTGAAAATTTTAATCTGTTCTTCCAATCATTAGAACGCGCATTTTTAACCAAGAAAATAAATGACGAATATAAATCTGAAATTTTAATAAATCTTCTGGGCGGAAGAGCTCATAACGTCTTACTGTATATTAAAGAAGAGGAATTAAATGACTATGAAAAACTAAAATCTATAGTACTCAGAGAATTCCAATTAACCCCTCGCGAGTGTTTAAACTCATTTAAAAATGCTGTAAAATCATCAGGCGAGACATACATCCAATTTGCTGCAAGATTGACGGCAAACTTCCAATATTATTGTTCGTTAAGAAAAGTTAATTCCTTTGAATCTCTATGTGATCTTATAATTTCTGATAAATTATATGAAACTTTAAATAAGGAAACTGCAACTCATATTGGCATTCGAGAAGCAGAAGATTGGTTTAGGCCTATTGATTTAGCTAAAGAGTGTGATATTTATATTTCATCTAGAAGCGGATCACATAAAGAAATTCCTATTACTTATGGATATACCCAAGACCCCTTTTAAAAATAAATCACAAAACTTTAAACCAAAGATTAAAAGAGAACACTGCGAAAAACCGGTATTCAGAACGGAGTACAAAATACTCACTTTTGAATACGTCACATACTCAAAATAGCTCCGATGCAAACATACTCAAATTTGAGAAAAGCCCATACTCATCTTTGGCAACGACTACGTACTCAAAATTGTAAACATCACATACTCATTTTTGAACCTGTTACTGGATCAAATTTGAGATTATAACAGCTAGATGAGTGTGTAATGCACTTATTTATGAGTATTTATGGATCAAATATGAGTTTGTATGTTATTTATTTTCGATACTGTTGTATCCAATACGAATTTTTAACATAAAAATATACATCAAATCAAATTTAAAGGGATCTAAATATGCGATACTTAAGTTGGTAAATTTCATTTTTTCCATCTTATATATTATTTAATTTACATTTTATGAAGTTTTTACCACTTAACTTCGAAAATCTAAATTCCTTTTGCATTTATTGTGTTACAAAAAGGTACTTTAGTATCATCGCAAAAAAATTCCAACGTTCAAGATAATTCGCCATGTCTCGTACGCGTTGAATTAGCAACCATGTACTTAATTTTATATGCTGTCGCCAATACAACAAAAAATTTTACTTTAAAAAAAAATACAACTATTATTTGATCAAAAACTTTGTCTTCGAACTTATACATCAGATTTAAATCTTTGAAAATAACAAAAATAGATTCGATGAAATAGTTAAACAAATTTGTAAGCATTTGAACTAGTTCCAGAAGCAATTTGGTTTATTACAAGTTATATTTATGTTTCTAAAAGAATTATATTGTTTCTTTTTTAAAATCCTATACAAGCAGAAAATTAACTTTTATTTAAATTCAGTCTTTCAATAATAAGTTATTAGAAATATCTTGGAAACGTTAGGATGAATAACAGACTTTATATAGTAAAAATTTCAAAACAAAGTAAGAAAGAAATAGTTCTTTACATATTATGTAATGAAGAAAAGCCTTTTGACTAAAATAACACTCATTAGGCCCAGGTGTGTAAGTACTTTTTTATGAATTGTTTTGTTTAAATAGAAACACATTCATCTAGATGGAAATATAGAAAAATCCATTGCAATATATATTACAAATTAAGCTAGTTTTTTATTCATATCAACTGATTTTATACTCTCCTATCACCAAAGAAAACAAATATTATAGTTTTTAAGTTAATGTTTTTATAATCAAAAATTAAAATACTTAAAAATTTCAGTCCTTAGAAGAATGTAAAAACAACTAAAACAGTAGAACCATAATCCAATATACAGCATTTTATTTTCAATGCCTTTTTTTTTTCAATGATTCACTGTAAACAAGAAAAATAAAACAAACCAAAATCATATTTTTGAAATATTTATTCTGGAAATTGGACATATACATATCATACATTCAAAAAAAAAATATAAGTGAGATTTTTGAAACAACATACCTTCATCCATAAGTTATTTTTTATAAACACTATACAATCGATACTATAGTCAACTCCATTGTTTTAATGTAATATATATTGAATTATTTGCTTACTAATAGAAATGAAATTAATGCAAATTAAGAATAAAGCATTCATCATCTAAAAACACGATAACAGGTTTAAAAAGTATGATTTTCTAAATATTACACATGAAGGCATGTATTTTTTTGAAGTTCACATGTATAAAACTACTGTTCAAAAATACCACACATTGGAACAATATATATATCATCAGTACACTACAAACCGAATATCTTTTAGGCATGGTTTTGAAATTGCTGCAAATAAGATTTTGGTATCCAATAGTTTTCAATCTAAGATGATGGTCTCGCAATAAGATCTCAACATGAAAATAGTTTAAAAGAGTGGCTTATTCCTGAAAAAAGAGGAATTACATTATGAAGCAAAAATGTAAGTACTTTTTTATAGAAAACAAATTAGAAAAATATGAGTGCCAGGATTTAAAAAAAAAAAAAAAACAGAACACAAGGTATTTAGAAATGCCAGGAAAAACCATGGAAATATTGGAATGTGGGGAAAATGGAAAAATAACTGCACTTAAAAGCGTGGGGTGCTTGATATCAATTGTTATAATTTCTTAATAGTTCTATTCTGTAATACAAAGTGTAAAAATGTAGTACAAGGGTCCCCCAACCTTTTACCACAATGACATTAATTTTCTCGTTAATCATTTTGTTCTAAGAAAGTAAGTGCTGTTTTTTTTTTTTTTTTTTCATCTTAAATACGTTTGATTAATTTTTGTATTGGGTTCAGTCCTAGGAGAGCCCACACCCTTGGAAACAAACTAAAAAGCGCCAAGCCAGAGTGAGATGGCGGCAAAGTGAATATAGCGGGACAAGGTGGATCATAATGAAAATATATGTTAACAATACAAAAATTAATCAAACGTATTTAAGATGAAAAAAAAAAAACAGCACTTACTTTCTTACGGCTGATCTTTTCCGAGTGGAGGCTACAGCATGACAGCGGATTTTTAACAAAAAGCCTTGAAGGCCTCATTGTTAAGAGAATCATGGGAGTGCGGCCATAAATATTCTGCGAGGTAATGGTCGAACATACCCATTCAAAATCTCCATCAAAACAGCACTCTTTCGTTCGTATAATCCCATTCGCTCATTACATTTAGAACATTCATAATTCAAAGCAATCAATCCTTCCTTCATACACCATTCAATCAATTTTTCTTACATTTCGCATTCAACAAAGTACAAAATTCAAAGGTATATCCACTCACACATACGTGCCATACTTCCAGCCCGGAGCCCAACAACAAAATGACAATTCAATATGCCCGCTGACCAAATACAAAAATTCCAGAAATAGTTAGGTTTACCATACATAATGTATCAAAGTAGAGTTACCAAGATGGTGCAATTATCACCAACCAAAATAATTTGCTCCAAGGGTGTGGGCTCTCCTAGGACTGAACCCATTCTTATATTAAGATTTACTTTTTAGTACGATTAACTATAAAAGCATTTTTTTTAAAACTATGGTGTTTCATGTATGTCAGACTGAACAGATTTCAGTACTTATGTATTATCAAAACAATCGCCAACTCTATTAATAATTCACTGAATTGACAACTCCCCCAATTGGTACTTACGTCTTATTGGCGACATTATATGAAATGAAGCACCTAGTTGGCAATTGATGCGATATTTCATAAGTACCCCCCAATTTCCTGTGTTGTACATGCTGAATTGGCAACCAGGTGCTTCGTTTCATATAACGTTGCCAATAAGTTGCAATAATATATAAGTAGGGGAAACCTGTGTACCTAGGGCCATATTTTTCAATGCACAAAAACAGAGCCCCTGGCCTGTTTAAAAATGTGAAACTAATATGCACTCATCATTATACTAACTATCATCCAATTGTAAATATAAGAACTTAAAATATTAAATTCTGTGAAATAAAAGGTTTTAAAAAATTCACAAATGGCCCTAGGTACAATATCATTGTACGTAGGGCCTTTCCCTGAAAGTTAGGTTTCACTCTGTAATCAATAGAAAACAAACATACACACATGAATTTAATAAAAGAAACAATATCAGCTCTCTAATACATTGATTTATCATGTAACCATTTAAATTGCAATGTGCCAAATTATTAATGAATTGCACGTATTTTGATCCAACATTTAATTTTAAAAACTGGTTCCAAAAGTGAGCTGCATACATTGTCGTTCTGAAGCATCAACAGATTATGGTTTAGACAGTTTGAACAGAATATTTCTGTTGCCAGTTTTATAAGTTTCTTCTTTATTATAAAGAAACTTATTTGAACGTGCAATATTCTTCAGAAACTTAACACTCTTGTGTTCTTTTTTAACATCTATTACTTCTGCCATATAAAAATGTTTAGTTTTTTTGCCTTGTATTTTTGTTAAACAAAAGTCCCCCTTTTCAATACTATCAGTTACTGTAGAATTTGCATCATCAGTGGAATGTGAGAATCTTCAATATCTGATAATTCTTATATTATCTGCATTAGGTTTTGACCATTTTATTCAGTCAGGATTTCTAGGTATCTAAAAAAGTTAGGAATTTATAATTGCTCATTAAGAGAAAAATTTAATTGAAATATCATAAAAATCTGATTTAGAATTATATTATTTTTATAACTATAAAAAATTGTTTTTTTGTTAATTAAATGCATTCTTATGTTTGTATAAATAAAATAATCCTGAAAAATAACAATAATGGTAGCTAAGATATTTTTTTTTATAAATCAAGCATGTTGAAAGTTTCAGAACAAAATATACACTCCTCTCATTTTAATAACATCCAATAATAATAAAAAACTTGACTAAATCAAAATGGTTCAGATAATTAAGACCATTTTCCTCTTTTTATCATGAAAACTTTTTTAATAAAATAATAACATAAAGAATATTAATTGCAATTGTACCTAGGTACAAGGCAACTATGTGGCCCCAGGTACAAGACTAGGTAATTTTATACAAAATGTCTTCTGCAGAAAATCCACATGGAGAGAGGATTTATTTAAAATCTTATTTAGTACTTAATGCTACAAACAAAATTATATACAAGAAAAAAAATTCAAAGAAAATTTTTGACTTACTTTGTACAACAATAAAAAGAGATGAGAAACAGAACTTTACTTTGGACTATGTAAGCATGTTTTACATTTATAACTAACCACAACTTTCTTTTGAAAAATTTCAAAACGAATGCCAAAGTAGGAATTGGTGTTCCAACTCACCCAACTGAGTAATAAAACTTAGAACTAGGTATTATTCAAATAAAATGGGGTGGCCCTAGGTACACAGGTCTTCCTTACTCAGATTTCTTATGTTTTTACTTGTATGTAACATGCTTTCATACAAGAGTTTTTGTACCAAAGGTGTATTAATTTTTGGTACTTACATATTATCGCAACTTTATTGTCCAGATTATATGAAATTAAATACGTGGTTGTGTCAATTAAGCATGTACAACACGTGGAGGATCAGGGTCGCTAACTTGATGAAGTATTCTGAACGTTGGCATTGTTGCGATAATATGCAAGTACCTAAATTTTCTCTACCTTCCTTTAGGACCAGTTGATTTTCTCTGTTAAGCCTAAGTCCATTTCAAAATTCATGTAAAATCCTTGCTCTGATAAAATATCCCAAAATTTATGGTTCATAATCATTCCAAATTCCATAAGTTCTAGATCACACAGGCATGATCACAGGACTTAGAAAAGGAAGATTTTCAGATGAAGAAATTCTCTTCACAGTTATGAGAAAGAATGAAATGTATAACAGCAAGTATGATTCCTCTACTGAAATCGATTCTAATTTAGAAGAGGGAGACACTGTTGAAAATAAATGCTTTATATAGAGAGAAACAAAAACATTTGGGAAGAACGTTTTTAAAGGAGACAACTGGTACACATCTTATCCACTTTAAGATGAACTTTTGAAAAAAAAAAATATTGCTGGAACAATAAGAGAAAATAAAGAAATTCCAAATTTTTTTTAAATTTAAAAAACAAAGTTTACTCCTATATGTTTAGTTTTAATAAGATAAAGGTTTTTTTAAAAAATTAAGATCCCGTGAAAACATCGCACTCACTCACTAGATTAAAGGAGTGTATAAACAATGTGCTAAATGCCCTTATAAAAAGAATAGAAAAACTAAATTTAAGAGTGAAAAATGTAATAAACATAATGTATTTCCTACTTTTCTTTCTTTTTTATACAAATTTTATGGTATAATCAGAACCTAAACATCCTTGGTGTGAGATACCCTGCGCAAGAACTTTAGGCCATTTTTTTTCGCATGAGTGATGCAGGGTTATAAGATAAATCAGTACTTACATACATGGCAATAATTGTTGGCAATACCAATTTCGCATGTGTCATATGCGCTGAATTGCCAATCATATGCTTCATTTCATATAATGTCGCCAAAAGGTTGTGATAATATGCAAGTACTGATAAATCCAATTTAAACAATGTCGAGATCAATTATTAATAAAACAAAATAGTCATTAAATATTATTAATCAAGATCATTTAATATTTATATGTAATGTCTAAAAATAAAAAGCATTCTTGAAATATAGATTACATTCAATTTTACTAACTAATTTTGCTCATTCTGTAATTTCTGTTCAGTAAATTTTTGATTCTTTCAATATTCGAAAATGAGAGTGAAAGGAATCAAAGTATATTGAAATTGTTGAAGCTCTTTAAATAATTTTTTTTTATGAGAACTTTTAACGCATTTTCCATAAATTTACTAATAAGCTAAAAAGGTTCTTTAAAACTTACAAGAAATTAAACTCCTAAAAATTATAGTTTAAAAAATAAAAAACACTTTTTATAGTTAATCGAACTAAAAAGGAAAAAATAATTCTTAATATAAGAATAAAATGATTAGCGAGACAATGTCGTGATAAAAATGTGGGGTGACATTAATATATATTTTCTCGTTAATGATTTTATTCTTACATTATGCATTATTTTTACTTTTTGGTTTTTTAAACTATAATTCATTTTTTTAGTTCGATCTACAATAAAAGCATGCTTTTTTAAAATTTTTTAAACTATCATTTATTTATTTCCATTTTCAAAGAAAGTGGGCAATTGTTTATATTATAATAAGAAATTACTGACATGAGTGTTTTCGCTTTAGAGTTGTAACAATCTTTCAGTCACCAAATCTGGAAATGGGAAATTGTTAATCATCATGATCCTTATCAGGACAATGGAACAAAATTATTCTATTGTCATCAGTCCTTGAAAAGTGTGCAAAATTTCGAATTAATCAGACCTTTTAGAGTGGGTAAAAATATAGTTCAAAGATTCCGTTACATACAGGAGAAGCTTATGAAAGAGTCTAAAAAAGATTACTAATTGAAAAAGAAAATATATTTTGTAAACTTGCCTTTTTCAAACCATTCAAGGCATTTTCGAGTTCAATATGAAAGTAAAGTTAAAATTATTAAGATGATCAACCATTCTCCTTTTATAGATCCTGTCCTTCCTCGAAAAGTGTCCTCCTTTTTTCAATATTTTAAAACAGATCTGTTAATCTCTGTATTCAGAGATGAACCAAAACATGTTTCCAATATGTCGAGGAATAGTCTGAAACAAATATCACAGGAAATAACAGTTTTCAATGGTGTTTTTGGACTTTATCACAAGTAAATTGGGCAGATATAGAAAACTGTGTTGATTTTTTTTTATCAAAAGAAATGCCTGATATTAAAATCATTGACAATGGTCAGTTTGCAGACTAAATGTATATTTAAATTATAATAAAACTGAAACAATTGGAAAATCAACATGCTGAAATTGATAAGATGGATTGAAATACTTAACCATTTCAAAAATAAGCACATCACATAAGAAAATTTAGTTATTCTTTTTTAATTTACATTGTGCTGCCCTGGAACTAATGCACTAGTTGAGTCTTTTCAGTTCGTAATTTATGGACAAGTCAGAAATCAAGATTGAATGTTGATATTTTTAGTTGCAGTACTTATAGTAAAGATGAAAGGTAATTTTGCTCCGAAATTTCCGATAAATTATAAAATATATTGAGAAACGAAACAATGCATTTTTGTTTGAATTAATAAAATGTTTCACACATTTACGTTGAAACTTTTCTTAAATTTTTCGTTCTCCTTTTCATTTTAAAAATCTGGTCACCTTAAAAAATATTCCAAAGTAACACAATTATTTGCCTGAATAATTTAAACAAAATGACTTATTATGAATCAAGTAAATTATATTACATTTATAACAGTAATCCGCCAAAATAAGGTGAATATTTATCCCATTAAATTTTTCGTTCAAAGGCAGTTACTTAAGAAATACACATGAGTACATTTAACTCAAAAATCAAAACAATTTTGTACTCATGTGTTCTTCCGCGGGTAGCGTGGTAGATACAAAAAATAGTTCGGAAGATTTATGAGAATTAAATTTGTTGTTAAGCCCCAGTTATCAAAATATGTAGCCGATATATTAAAAGAGTTTCTGCAATCCTGAATATCTTTTTTAATTTTTTCCGAAAGCATTAATTAGCATTTTGGGGGATTTTGAGTACATATAAGGAATCAAATTCAATCAAGGCATGCGGTCAAATCTGATGCAAACATTCTCATTTCAAAATGAGTATGTTTACGTACTCATTTTGAGTAAATCTTTTTCTCCGTGAACTATCCCCAATATCATGAAAGAGAGAAAATAAAAATTGCTTTATATGCGGTGATTCATCTCATTGCGCAAGAGACTGTGAGAAGCGTTTTAAACCTAAAGAATCTAATGATCACATCCATAATAAAATAAACGTGAATACTTTGAAAATCGAGAGCGAAAAACAAAATAGCGAAGAATGCGCAAATCTTCAATACGTAAACATTTTTGTGGAAAATCAGCCCGTAACAGCATTGATTGATTCAGGTTGCCAGATCCCAGTTTTAAATTCCTCACTAATTAGAGTACAAACACCTTCCGAAGAGATCATAACATTAAGTTCATGTTTTGGCGAACAGCGTATGGTAGAAGTTAAACCCATAAATATTTCTCTTAATCAACAGTCTCCTAGCCTAAGTGTGCGAACGGCGATATCACCGACCTTGACCGAAGAATTTATTATACATCCCAGTGTATATTCTGAAATAGAGAAACTAGGCCACGCAAAGAGCGATGTTTTATTGAGTGAAAGTGGATCCTCTTTGAGTGCAGATTTGGGTGTTCAGTTTAATTCAAGTGTTTCTTTTCCAAATGTTTCTGTTTCAAATGTGATAAAAAACTGTAGTTATGATTTGCCATATGTTAAGAACTTTAATACTAGAAATGATTTGAGTTCTCTAGTTAAGAATTATAAATGCAATCACATTAAGAGTACTAAGTTAAAATTGAGTATTGTAAGAGAAAAATGTTCTGATATAGTATTGTGTAAGAAAGCCAATGGTGCCATGAAAACGAGTTCCGTGGAATTTATCTTCCGCTCACCTAACCCTTCACCTATGAATAGTAAATATCGTCGGTTTGTGTTGCTCCAAAGGATCTTTCAGCCCTGGCAGTGGAAGCGAAGGAAAAAGAGAAATCGTTTTGAACAGACGTCCAGAACTCTACAGAGGAGAATATCGATGCGTTCAACCAAAGATCAACTTGTTGAAAAAGACGTTCTCATGCCTGTGAAACACAATGTTTTCCTCTGGAACCTTCCGGATGTCGAAGAGGTGCCTTCACATGATGGAGAAACTGTCTAGTTCAACAAAATTTTGATATGTTTAATCTCTATATATTTGTCGTATAGTCCTTGTCTGTTCCGTTTTTTTTTTTTTTTTTTTTGTATGTTTCAGATTCTCCTCTGGTCTACATGGAAATACCGCTGCGGACAGCGTACGGTCAGAATGGCCGTTGTGGCATGCAGCCAAAAGCAAAACACAGTCTTCGCGCGCAGGCGCAGCTAATGAGAACCGAAACTGTGGAAACTTTTGAACTAGTGAAAGTGAAACAAAAACTTTTGGACATTAGAGAGAAAGGAGAACGAGAGAGGTGCGCGAGCAGGCGTTACCTTCTGAATATCATCGTCAAACTTATCTGTAAAAACTTATCTACCTTTTTAATTAATTTTTGTTTAATGTTAAAATAAAATAGAAGATAGACCAACGTATTGGACCCCTTGTTGTCTCCCACATATATATATATATATATATATATATATATTGGACATCAAGAATATAAATTTTAAAAAATCGTTGCACATTATGGTTATTATTTTCAAAAATGTTAAAATCTGATCTTGCATCTTTAGAGCTTTAAAGAAGATAACTTTTTTTAGTATTTCAGCAATTATTATATTTCAATAATTCTTTTATTAGTAATTCAGTTATAGTTTAAAAATTCCAAGTGTATCAGTTATATATATACAATTAAATTAACAATATACTTTTACAGATGTAGTAAGTTATTTACTAAAAATGAGTTAAATATAACGCGTTGGTTACGGATATATATTGATTGAAACTTTAAGAAAAAGGCTTTTTAAATTACGTGACTGACTATTTAAAGAACCGTGATTTCGAAAATCATATAAATGAATATTTTTTAATATTAAGTATCACTTATATACATGTATATATATATATATATATATATATATATATATATATATATATATATATATATATGTGTGTGTGTGTGTGTGTGTGTGTGTTGGAATATTCATATAAAATTGTTTTAAGAATATTATTATAATAAAAAATATTTAAAAGAACATTTTTGGAAATAAATGAAGAAAGAATAACATATATTTAAAACATGCTCCTTTTAAGAAAAATGGTTCGATAATAACAATATTTTGCCGATGTATAAAACTTTCTATAGAACCTAAATCAGGATTTTTAAAAAATTCACGTTATTTTCAGAGTTACTATCGATTGAAGTAGTAACTAATGATTTTTTTTTGTTAAAATTTCTCTGATATATTAAAATATGAACAAATCCCCTTCTATAAATTATGAATTTCAAAAACCTCATTTCAGTCTCTGCACACTATACATATAAGCAAAATATTATTAAAGAAACATTTTTCATAAAAAGATAATGTTTTGAAAATATGTTACTTTTTCTTCATTTTTGACCAAAAAATTTCACTATTTTTGGTTTGTTTTTGTACCAACAATTTCATGTATATTTTAATTCAAGAGACACTAAATATATAAGAAAAATGTTCATTTGTACGCTTTTGCAAAAAACGGCACTGAACGTAGTAAGATATCTTAACTGATCGAGAATATTTGAGCTGTAAAAATTTATTGGAAAATGCCATCTGCGGTCTAGAATTGCAGCTTTGGATATTGCTAAAAATAAGACCATATACCGTATTTTATTTGACATTGTGTTTCAATGAATATTTCGGAATATAAAAATGTCACTTGAGGCAATTAAGATAATTGAGAATGATTTTCTTAGAAGTTGGAAGGAAATTAAGAGGCCGGATACCTTAATAATTCAACAATGCAAATTCTTGACCTTTTAACATCTGATTGATTCACTAAGAAAATGTGACGCACGTATGAAGAGGAAAAAATGTTTTTATTTTTCATTTTAAAATCCTTTTCTTCTTACAAGGGTCAGAACTCTTATTTTGTGAATAATATGGAAGCATATTGACTGTACTTTAAACCTATTGCATAATTTTCTATTTTTTAGCTATTCCCTTTTATCAGTAACAAATGAAAATAGTTTTTCCTTAACTATTATGTAGCTTTTATGAATGAAACTATATTATAAATTATAATGATCGTATTAATGCGGTAAATTAAGAGATAAAACTTATATTTCTTGATTTTGAAACTATTTCATTGATTTGTGTGATACATTTAGACTCTTTCCAAATTAATAATACATTTTGGATTTATTCTAAAACTTTTTTTGATCACAAAATGTAACCGAAAAATTATTCTTTTAAACTATTTGACGAAGAAAGAAATACTTGAAAAAGAATAAGGTGTTTAAACTTGTTCAATTACGAAAAGTAGAAAATACATATCTTGAATTGAATTAATATTTAATTTTCATGTTTATATATGTGTGTGAAAATTTCAAATTTTTTAGTTTTGATTACAAATTTATCATAATTTATGTTATGTGCAAGCAATTTTATTTCCATATTTAAGACAGCACTCCTGTTTTGGTATACATTGAATCTAGTACAAACATAAATTATAGAAAGAGAGAGAGAAATAGCATATATATATATATATATATATATATATATATATATATATATATATATATATATATATATATAATATAGTATCTGTCAAATATCTTTGAAGAATTATGATGCGTAATTTCCTCGTCAATTATATCGTGTATGGGTAACTTGTATTCGAATAATTAAAATTATGAATTATGATTAAACTTTAGAATTGTTGGCATGAGAACTATGGGAACAGTAAATTATTTATTTGCATTCGGAAATAATAAGTTTGCTAACATTTTTTTTAACGACGACAAATTTATGTATATATATATATATATATATATATATGTCATGATTTTAAAGACAGAATCAGATTAAAGTTTAAAAAGGAAGGTCTTTATTCTATCGTTTCTACATCTATTCTGACGCTAAGAGCAGGGAGTAAAAAACACGCCATGATGGGGGTTTCACGTGAATAACACGTGAAAAACATCTGGTAAGTGTCGCTGCTTTGAAGATGGTGCTTGCAAGTTAATGCTGACATATGTTGACTATTAAATCTAACGATCTAGAATTAGACATGTTTATTGGCTAGGCCATATGTTCGGAAGACATAAATGGGCGATTAATTTGATACTTGAATATGAGAACGGAGAAAGATAGAGTAAAGTGCTAGATAGGGAATTTAATTTTTAATCTAATTTAATTATCCTTACACACACACATATATATATATATATATATATATATATATATATATATATATATATATATATATATATATATATGTAGGGTTGGATATGTGCAATGGACAACCTCTCCTCCTGTACTTAGGGTGGAGCAGTCCACACTGACGTCACACCCCGTCAGGAATGTCCGACTAAAAGGACACACGGGAAAATATGTAGACGGACGTTAGGGACGCTAAGCTTTAGACGTAGGAGAAAGACGTTCTCCTTTGCTGTTCAGTATAATCTAGATATTTCATCTTGTTAAATAAATCATTTATCATCCTTAGGTTGTAGTCATTTTCCCATATTTTGGGGGCTCGACCTTTCTCTTGCATATTAAGGAAAATCTCCTCTAGACGAGAGAAAATTTTTAAGACGCGTTAATATTTTTCTTCAGTGGACGCTACATTGCAAAAAGCGTAAAAACGTGTTGCTGTTGGAATTTCTTTTTCTTGGATTCATTTAGTGCCTCAACTGGATTTGGATTTATTGTACAGACTGCTCCCCAACCCCAGGTAGGCAAAATTTAATTAAATGTTTTTTTTGTTTATTTTGGCTTTAAAATTACTGTATTTAGTAGTTTTAACTCAGAGTGTGATAAGGAAATTTTGATTACAACCTTGCACCGTCTAAATTTTCAAAGTGATTAATTTTGTATATTAAGATGTCCTGTAAAAAAATTAAATTAGGCGATATTCCTATAATTGCTAATTCGTTGAAATGTGGTGCAACTCGTGTTGTAAAAACATTAAATTCTATATTAGGATTCACCGAATTTGACCGTTCTTCGCGAAATAAAATAAGAAATTTTTCTACATTCCCTAAAGAGTTTAGAGTTGAAGAACACAAAGAAAAAATTTTAACCGAATTCTCATTGCCTGATTTTATCTCAGTCGCTAATTTATTGCATTTAGACGTAGAAACCAATGAGCAAAATTTATGCAATAGTATATTTAAAGCTTTGACGAACTTAGATGAATTCCAACTAACATTAAATAATTCGGAGGCATCCTTTTCTGAAGGCGAAAACGTAGTTTCAGAAACCACGTTTCAAAAACGAATCACGTTAGACAAGAATTTTTCATCTGAAAGGACAGACCAGCACTCGCCGTTTCAACAACATCCGGTCAGTAATTCTCCCCTACCCAGCGTTCAAGGTTATTCTTTCATGCCGGCACATCAAAACGTTTCATCTCTTTGTACACAAAATAATTTTCCTCCCTATTCAAACAAAGCTTCCCTTACAGAGATGAATACCCAGTTTTGGACTTTATTGCGGGATATTTCGGCGACTAGTAGAACATTTACCGGGGAAGATTTTTATTCTGTAAATAGTTTCTTTCGCGATATTGAAGAAAATTTTGATTTATTCCCAGCTATCAGTTCTTCTCAAAAATTAATTTTCGTGAAACGTCTAGTATGTGGAACTGCTAAATCATTTCTTTTTTCACAAAGAAATTTAAATACATACGAGTCATTCAAAAAAGCTTTAATTGAAGAATTTTCGGATTCAGTCACTTCAATAGAAATTCACCGTGAATTAGAAAAAAGGAAAATGTATAAAACCGAGACTTTAATGCAATATTTTATTTCCATGCGTGAATTAGCAAAAAGATGTGATTCAAAAATTGACGAAGCATCAATTATCCAGTACGTCATTAATGGAATTGATGGGCCTCATTCATATAAAATAATCCTCTATGGTGCAATCTCATTTTCCGAATTTAAGCAGAAATTACGTACCTATGAAACTGCCATTAAAAACATGGGAATACATAACTCTAATTCGCCGAATTTTCGTCATTCATATGAAAGCCGAGGACGCGATTTAAAACAACAAAGCTTCCAAAGAAAACCCTCAAAATTTAACGCTTCCGACGCAGCTAGAAATCCCCAACGTTGTTTTAATTGTAATGATATAGGTCAGGGGTGGCGAACCTTTTTGGGTCAACGTGCCATTTTCTAAAAAAAACGTTTCATGAGTTATAGGCGTGCCATCAAATAATTTTGACTTGTGATTATTGAAGAACTAATAAAACTAAATACGAACAAATCAAAATTCTTTATTTAATACGAAAACATACATTTTGCACTGTATAGTAGTAAATGTTTTAGTTATACTTGTAATTTAAATTAAAATAACATTAGTGTGATTTCTGCTGTTGTAGATTAGATGACAAATAACTTATATCAGGATTGTAAGACGTTACTTTTAGTAGAATGCATGTTGAATTAGAGTCGTCTGTTAAATGGTTTCTAAGCGAGTCTTTGATGTTATTTATCTCTAAAAATAATGACTCGCAGACATAGGTAGATGAAAATATGGTTAAAATAGCATACGCCAACTTCTTCAAACAGTTAAATGCGTCTGGAATCGAATTCCATGTTTCCAAAATTTCGTTACTGATATTTTTACTTATATTGCTTGTCAATCTTTCTGCTTCAATCAATTTCAACTTTTTCCTTGTTTCAATAAATTTTTGAATCCATATTGAACTATACTGGAAATCAATCAGTTGCATATCAAGTTCTTCAATTTCCAACCAATCGAATTGAGACAAGTTCAGTTTAACAAACGAAATCACATCAGGTTACATAATAAATTTGAACGTTTCCAATAATTCCTTGAACTGAGAAAATCTCGCTGAAAATTCTTTGATTAAAGAATCCATTATGGAAATAAAGTCATCAATAACTTTTTCTTCATTTCGTTTCTCTTAGGCATCTAAATCTTTGATATTTTTTTCAAGTTTGGGAAGTACTTGTAGTTTTTTGTGTGTAATAATATCGTTTCTGAAAAAATATAGTTTAGCTTCAAAAGCGCGAATGAGATCCATCATGACGATAACTGTTTTATTCGGGCCTTGAAGCTTTATGTTCAATTCATTGAAATGTTGGCATATGCCTGTAAAAAACATCAATTTTAAAAGCCACATAATATCCATCAACTGTGGGTATTGTCCAATTTTGCTCTCATTTTGTAGAAACTGTCTGATTTCTTCCCAGCAATCAAATCTTTGAAGTACGTTCCCGCGGCTCAACCAGCGAACATTATTATACATTATTAAGCCATTATACACCGAATTGACTTCATCCAACAAAGCATCAAACTTTCGTTTATTTAAAGCCTGTGACGATATGAGGTTGACTATTTTTGTGACTAAAGTTATTACATTATCAAGAGATGTTAAACCACTCTTTGCACATAAGGCTTATTGGTGAATAATGCAGTGGCATTCAAGAAAAGAATATTCTACGTCTGTTTTAAATAAAGAAATGAAACCATTTTTTTTGCCTACCATATTTGCAGCACCATCAGTGGTTACTGAAACAAATTTTTTCAAATCAATGGCTTTCTCAGCAAACGAATTTCTTATTGCCGTACAAATATCTGTGCCCTTTGTAGCTGTTAACAACGATGTTATCGCAATTAATTCTTCCTTAATGATGTTTCCTACACAATATCGAGCAAAGAGAGCTAAACGTGCCGATTTAGTATTGTCAATACTTTCGTCAAGACATAGCAATATAAAAGGAGCGGAGTTACTTTTTTTGTTGATCTGTAACATTTTCTGCCCCAATTTCAAGATACTATCTTTCATTGTGTTTCTAGATAGAGGAACATATTTGATGTGCTGAATTATCTTATCTTTATTATCAAAATTATCAAAAAGTGAGGGCGCACATGCCAACCAAGCTTCCTTCAAAAACTCTCCCTCTTGAAAAGGTTTACCATGCCAAGCAATGGCATTTGCAGCCGAGTAACTTGCCGCACTTGTGTGACAATTTTTGCTTACATATTTAAACATAGACGTCACCTGTTTATTTCTGTCTCTTATTGCACTTGCAATTAATTCTTTTTGCTCTGGTTCGCTTTTTTCACAAAAGGATTTGTGATTAGTTTCAAAATGCCGTTTTACAGACGATATATGTTCTGCATACCACTGTTCCAGAACATAAAACACACACCGCTTTGTCGCCTTTATTGATCATGCCATATTTCTCAGCCCACCAAGTTTGAAATTCTCTGCTACACTTACTATCTTGCACATTTTGTTTTTTTGTTGAACTAGCCATGTTAAATAGCAGTTAAAAATCGTAAATTTAGCACAAAACTTTAAATGTACAGTTGTGTCGATGAAATTGACTATTCTATGTGCTCTCGCTTGATTCCTCCCCCCGCCAAAAAACCCTTTTTACTGACTGCAGGCTCATGGGCAGATTTATTTGTTTTTAGGAAATTGAGTGATTGTACGAGATTTCTGTAGTGTCTGCTCTTTCGCTTTTATCTCAGGTCATTAAATTTTTTAAAAATAAAGCAGTGAGAGTTATTTTACCAATTAGACTTACAAGACAAGAATTAGATCACATTAATAAATTAGATGTACGAGTATACAAGCTAAACTATTAATGTAAACGTTAGAATATGTTTTTTTAACAACTCGAATACATTTAGAAATAGTTACATACACACACTATGCGTAGATAAACTTTGCGTCATTAGCAATTTATAATATACAAAGTATTTACGTAAGACATAACAAACGAGTCTGCTCCCCGACTTGTCGGCGTCGCGACGGATCACTCGCGTTTGTTCATAATACTTCATAGTAAACTTAATTATTTTAAGCTAAAATGCAAATCGTTTTTGATCGATGGCGTGCCCAAAATATTCTGTCGCGTGCCATCGTTGGCACGCGTGCCATTGGTTCGCCATCCCTGATATAGGTCATCTATCAAAATCTTGTCCTAATCATTCACGTGGCCCCAGATGCCTCTCATGTAATCTTTATGGCCACAAATCATTTGAATGCCGACGAGCTAATTTAAATAACACTTCTACACCACCTTCTGGTGTAAATGCTGTTTATGAATTGCCTTTTCCTATTAATATGTGTAAAGACGTAACAATTTTTCGCCGTAAACTTAACGGGTTAGTAGACACAGGCAGCAATTTAACACTATTAAGAAATTCTACTTACATAAATATAGATGCACCGCCACTGAAACAAACCAACACATTATTAACAGGTTTTGGTTTTTCGCGAATTAATGTGATAGGAACTTTTGATTCTGAAATTACAATCGATGATCAAATTTTTCCTGTTACTATTTCAGTTGTACCAAATTCTTGTACAAATTATGACCTTATAATCGGTTGTGACGTAATTAAACAAGCACATCTAAATATATCGCCTACAGGCGTAAAATTTGCACAAATTTTAAGGCCCTCTGATAATGCAAATGAAAATTTTATTATGACGATTTCTGACGGTTCACCCACATTTGATATCGGTCCAAATGTTTCTCAACATAATCGAGCTGAAGTCGAACAACTGCTATCGACATACACGCCTAAAAAAACAAAAAACTGTAAACATTGAGCTTGACATCGCTCTCACCGACGACGAACCGATATTTCATAAGCCCCGACGTTTGCCATTTGCTGAACGAGATATAGTGGATGCTCAAGTTGATGAATGGGTTAAAAATGGAATTGTTGAGCCGTGTTCATCCCCTTACGCTAGTCAAGTTGTGGTAGTAAAGAAAAAAGACGGGAAATCAAGAGTTTGCATTGATTATAGACGCTTAAATCGCAAACTTATTAAAGACAACTAACCTTCTCCTTTAATTGACGATATTTTAGATTGTCTCCAAAATGCTAAAATATTTACTACTCTAGATCTAAAAAATGGATTTTTCCATGTCACGGTAAATGAAAGGAGCCGTAAATTTACTAGTTTTATTACTCACAATGGTCAGTATCAATTTAGACGAATGCCTTTTGGACTAAGTACTTGTCCGTCCAACTTTATGCGGTACATAAATGCCATTTTCCGACATCTGATTTCGAAAAGTATTGTTCTCCCATATATGGATGATGTCGTTATTCTCGCTGCTAATGAGTCCCAAGCCCTTGAATATCTTAAAATTGTTCTACAGGTAGCTTGTGATTACGGACTTGAAATAAATTTTGAAAAATGTCAATTTTTACATAATACAATTGAGTTTCTTGGCCATATTATAGAAAACGGTAGATTGTTTCCTTCCCCTTCAAAAACTAAAGCTGTTATTAATTATCCTGATCTTAAAAATATTAAAGACGTTCGCCGATTTCTAGGTCTTATTGGCTATTTTAGAAAGTTTTTACCCTCATATTCGACCATAGCAAAACCTTTGAGTGACCTCCTTCGTAAAGACTCTCTTTTCCAATTTTATGCTGAACAACAGACAGCATTTCAAAAATTAAAATACTTACTTTCCCAACAACCCGCTTTAAGTATTTATAACCAAAATTCTCCCACTGAGATTCACACTGACGCGTCAATCGATGGTTTGGGTGCAGTCCTACTCCAAAAATCCATACATGACAACCAGTTTCACCATGTATTCTACATGTCAAAAAAGACATCAGACCATGAAAGAAAGTACACTAGTTTTGAACTAGAAGTCCTTGCAGTGGTCGAAGCACTTAAAAAGTTTCGCATCAATGTACTAGGAACATCATTCAAAATTATTACTGACTGTGACGCCCTCGTCAAAACACTAAGTAAAAAAGAGCTTAACCCCAGGATAGCCAGATGGGCACTTTACCTCCAAGAATTTAATTATACAATAGAACACCGTACAGGCTCAAAGATGGCTCATGTGGATGCTCTCAGTCGACCTCCACATTGTATGCTAATCCAAAATAGTGTTCATCTTCAATTTCTCAAAGCACAACAGGCTGATGACCAAATAACAACGATAAAGACGCTTCTAGAAACAACGCTGCATGACAACTATATCGTAAAAAACAAACTTCTTTACAAAACAGTCAATGGCACCGATTTACTAGTGGTACCTGACGAAATGCAGGCTAACATCGTTAAAACTGCACATGAACGTGGACATTTTGCTGTTCTACGCACACAAGATTTAGTTAGCAAAGACTTTTAGATCCCACGACTTAAAGACAAAGTTGAAAAATGCATTCAAAACTGTGTTACATGCATTCTCACAAACCGGAAACGTGGTAAACAAGATGGCACGCTTAACCCGATAGATAATAACGATTTACCTCTCCATACATTTCATCTAGATCATTTGGATCCCCTAGCGACAACTTCTAAGAAATATAAGCATGTTTTTGCAGTGATTGACGCATTCAGTAAATTTACATGGCTGTATCCCACTAGATCTACGGACGCTGCAGAAGTCATAAATCGATTAGAAAACCAAAGACATGTCTCCGGAAACCCCGCTAGGATTATCACTGATAAAGGATCCGCATTTACTTCCTCCGCATTTGAAGATTACTGTAAAAAGCAAAACATCCTTCATATCTCCATTACAACTGGTCTCCCAAGATCTAATGGCCAAATTGAAAAACAAAATTCCACCATCATTTCTGTGCTGTCAAAACTTTCTGTCGACGATCCTGAGAAATGGTATTCTCACGTACCCCACCTGCAAGAAATCCTGAACTCAACTTTTCAAAGAAGCATCAAGAGGACTCCATTTGAGCTCCTTTTCGGCGCCAAGATGAAGTCTTGCCAGGACATTGAGATTTTCGAACTTCTTAACGATGAGATTACAGCCCAATTCCAAGAACAACGTGATGCTCTCCGTCAAGATGCCCAAAAGCAAATCTACAAAGTTCAAGATGAGAATCGCCGCACGTACAATCTCCGACGCAGACAAGCTCATAAATATCAACTACATGACCTAGTAGCAATTAAACGCACTCAGTTTGGTCCAGGCTTAAAACTTAAGCAAAAATACCTCGGACCACACAAAGTTACAAAAGTCAAGCACAATGACACTTATGACGTAGAAAAGTGTGATTTTGTCGACGGACTATCAAAAACGTCTACTTGTGCAGAATTCATGAAACTCTGGCCAAACCAAACTAACTCTACTTGATTTCTCCATTAAAAACTGTTCACAATTTTTCTTCCTGTGAAAGACTTTCGTTATGGACATTAACAACAGACTTTTTATCTATTTATTTATTTTTGATTCCATTTTTGTTGAATGACTCTAACATTTTCTTATTTCATTTTAGTACAAATTTAAGTGTTTAGAAGTAGGAGCATCTTGCTTCAATATGTTCCTGTTCCTTATTCCAGATTCTTATTTTAGCCTTGATCTTATTTGTATCGTTAACATAATTTGTTTTACCCCAGTGGTAATGTATGAAATTTTTTCTATTTATGAAGTATTACTTTAAATCTGTTTATTTTTCAGTATTTTTGTACTTTTTCTTTAATGATAATTTGTGTTGTGTATAATTCTTTCATCTACTGTGTATAACTGTGTACATTTTTAATATTTCATTACTATGTATCTGTACAATTTCTCATTGTATGTAATCAGGCGAGGTCGCCTTCCCGGTCATGATGGCCGATGTAGGGTTGGATATGTACAATGGACAACCTCTCCCCCTGTACTTAGGGTGGAGCAGTCCACACTGACGTCACACCCCGTCAGGAATGTCCGACTAAAAGGACACACGGGAAAATATGTAGACGGACGTTAGGGACGCTAAGCTTAAGACGTAGGAGAAAGACGTTCTCCTTTGCTGTTCAGTATAATCTAGATATTTCATCTTGTTAAATAAATCATTTATCATCCTTAGGCTGTAGTCATTTTCCCATATATATATATATATATATATATATATATATATATATATATATATATATATATATATATATACATCTATACATATAAATAAAAATGAAGTGTCTGTAATTTGAAATTAACAGCTTTTTACTAAATGCATTTAAAAGTATATACGGTACTTATATGAAAAAATCAATTTTTAAAATTTTTTTCTGTCCGTCTGTTTGTTTGGACTAATCTCTGAAACGGCTGGACCAATTTTGACGAAACTTTCACTGGCAGATAGCTAATGGTATAAGGAATAACTTAGGCTACTTTTATTTTAGAAAAAAAAAATTAGGATTCCGGGAAAATAAAATTAAAACCAATGAAATAGTGAGCAATATCCGATTCAAATAGGGATTATTTATTTCAATAGGGACTATTTTTATTCAATAGGGATTATTTTTATTTAATAGGAATTATTTTATTTCGCGAGCCTTCTGTCTCAAAGATTGCTAGCAGTTATATCAAACTTTTTTCTTTGATTAGGTTGCTGCCATTCGCCGTATTTCCCATTCATGTCTTGATCCTAATGTTTTTACAGTCTTTAACTGCATTGTCAAAGGTCATGCATCCCTTTCACCCCCTTTCTTGCGGCTTCGTTTGTGTTCGCGTTTTACCCTACTTGCTACTTAGACCTATTTTGATCCTAAAGATTTTAGTCTTTATCCATCGACAGTGTTAAAGGTCATGCGTCCCTTTTACCCCTTGCTCAACAAAAAGCAAAGAAAAAAAAATAAAACAAAAAAGAAACATATATCCACAAAGTAGAAGAAAAGTTTTCGTAAACTCTGCGAAGTGAATAAACACTTTTTTGTGTTAATTGACGAAGTCGCGGGTAACAGCTATTTAACATAAAATAAATGCATCAGAAAGTAATATTAACGTATTACACACATCCAGATAAAAATTATTTACACTATTTTTAGCGTTTATTACGCAAAATTTGTAACAATGTGTTACTTTTGCTGAGCAGGTAGGTGTTTTCAAAAATCGACCCGCAAGAAAGTTACGGGGCGTCATAAATAATAATAACAATAATAAAAAAACAGCAATTATATCTAAAGACTTAAAATTTAGCAAAGATGGTTTTTTCGTTCAGCTGAGTTATGTAAAAAGCTTTTTTTTGTTTAATTTATACAATTCACGTAAAATTAACTCATTAAAAACTTCTTTATCCTTCAGTCTGTATTTTTTAATTTTTAAATTCACCCGTGCGAAGAACAGGTATACCAGCTAGTATACATACATATATATATATATATATATATATATATATATATATATATATAAACGCATTATCATTTTTAATTTCTTAAAATTATTACTAAGTTATTAAACAGTTCCATTAATTTCGAAAAAAGAAATTCACCAAATTAAGTAACTAATTTTCAAAATGATAACTGTCTTATCTCACTTATCTTTTAACATTATCTCATATCCCATTTCCTCCTGAAAACATTTGATTGTAAAAGCAAAACACACAGAGATAAGCAAAGCATTGATTAAAGATCTCATTAAAGGCAGCCCTTGAAATCTCCCACATATACTTCTTGAACTTATTTAAGGAATTTGGGCTGTTTGCATTTCAAATTATAGTATAATATGAAAAATTGTACAAGAAATTAAAATTCGACATATATTTTGAAACATACCACCAATAGAAACATTTGAAAAATATCAATTTTTCCAAGAGAAAGAAAAATACTGGGAGAAGCAGCATTTTTGAATCTTTAAAGTACTTTTTTAAAAATTATTCTACTGCTTCAGCAGAATAATTTTTCAGTCTACAACAACGTTTCTAAAACTGTGGGGCGGAGGCATGATAGCTTTAGGGGAGGGAGCGTGGGCATACTGCAAAGGCGGAAGCAAAAGTTTATTTAAAAAAATTATTAATGTACCGTAGGTAAACAAACAAAATACATTCTGACAATAAAAAATAAAATTACACTTTTATACTAATGTAATACATTTATAAATGTATCAGTCTGTACAATGCATTATTTATTTAATTTAACAATACTTAGTCAAGAACAAGTTTGATAATTACCTGTGACCTTATGGGATTGTATTAAAACTGATTTTGATAATTTGTACGGTTTATAATTAATCCCTTAATTGCCGATTAAAAGTTATGTGATTCTCTCTCCAATGCCACTGTTTTCAGCGTAGACTCTCGTATGTCTCTCTCTCTCTCTCTTTTGCTGTTTTTGGAGGGGGAGGAAAGAAAAGGAATAAATAAGCAAATCCTTTGAAATATGTAAATCTTTCCCAAACACTGTCGCGGTCCTTTTATTTCATTGCAAAGCCTTCGGAATAGTTTTATGGATATCAGTGCACGGAAAACATCATACTTTGGAAAGACGTATATATACGTCCAGAAAATTAATGCTTTGGCTGAACGAGACGCTTATATACGCCGGTGGCACTTAGGTTAAAACTCGTATAGTAGCTTTAGCATCAAATTATAGTATTATTGAATTCAATACATTTTTATCGTATAGAGGGGTGGGGGGTGGGGCATGTGATGAAAATTAGGATTGAATATTGGGTCGCGAACATTGAAAGTTACAATGTTTAATTGACTATACGCATTTTAAAATTATATAATATCTATAATCTATTTTGTCATGTTTATTTTTTGCGTTGTTTTAAATATCAATTGTCACTCGATGAGGAATTTGAGTATGATAGATTTATTAATAAATTTTAAGTTGCAGATTACTTGAAACGATTATAAAACTGTCAAAGGTACTTAGTATTAAGGATGGCAATCCGTTTAACAAGTTTTATGTTTAAATTTACCTAACCAAGAAATCCCGAAAAGCTGAAAGTCCATCATACATATTTTTTCAAATAGTTAATTGTTTTATTTTCCTTCTGTTATTTTCATGAAGTATTTGCATTGTAATTTATTTAAATTCAATTTAAAGAAATATAGATTGTATGAACGAACTAGTAAAGTTTAAATAGTAAATAAAATATTATAATGAAGTAAAAGGGGGAGGGGAGGGAATTTGGAGTCAATAAATTTCCAAACACAGAAAAAATGAACGATATTGTTTTAAACAATGCTATTAAAGCGTGAGAGAGCTTGTTTGTTTTAATCAGTGGTAATTTAATAATAAAATCAGCAGTAATTAATCGTAAATTACATTTGTTCAAGAAATATAACTTATTGGAGTTAGTTTTAATTAAATCGAATCGAATTTTGTGTAAAAAACAAGTTTTATAAGTTAGGCTTCATGTTTTTTTTCCTATTATCTTTTCTAATATGAAACAATAATAACAAAGCTAGATTATTTTTATTTTCATCTTATATAACTCTTAAGTAAAAACAATTTTAAAATTTTGTTCTGTATGCTTTCATTCTTTTCCCTTCGTTTATAGCTCTGTTATATTTAAAATAGGCTTTATAGTACACTTAAAGTAATAATCAAATGTTTCTTTTTTTATATCTTTATGCTTTATTAAAAATTCTGCCTAAAAATTGGTTAATTGGCTTATCATTTTATGAAAAACCTAAGACCGGCTTAGAAATTTTATCGAGTTATTGCAAATCGCGGCATTAACCTCAAACCAGCGATTTTTTCTTCTAAGATGTCAAAAGTAATGTCAACCAAAATGTTATTAACTTACAGTTAACATCATGGTTGTATTTTTTAACATATGACTCAGTAAATGTCGCCAATAGCATGGATCTAATACTTTAAGTATACACGTAAAAGTTATATTAAGTTTAAAAAAATTGTTTAGTACTCACATTCTCGCATAAAAAAAAGTTCTTCCCTAGCATTAATTCGTGTTAATCACATTGACATGTAATCGACGGCTGTGTCAATTTTTTTTTCAATATTATTTTAATGTATGAACAGGACTGGTGAAAGTAGATCTGTAGTATCAAATATGCTTATAAAAGTTCTATTTATTCAGTTGCTGTTGCCTCGTTCCTTGAGACGCAATGATTTAACGACACGTATCGTTTTATAATGAAGCAATAATTGCTGATTTCAGCAAAGTGTTATTCTTAAAAAATGTGTTAAACTGATTCATGAAAAATGCAATAAAAGTCAAGTAAAATAGCTTCAAGCAAAATTCATTTGCTTGAAGCTATTCTAGGCTAAAAAAATGGTTATCTCTATAATTGTGTTGCTATTACATTATGTCGCTCAATCAACTTTATCAGAACATTATTAATTGCACCGTCGAACAATATTATAAAATATAATTAATGATTTCTCCTAATTAGATACACTACTTTTTTGGTGAATACTTAATGTAATATGATGAATAAATTTGTTGAATGTGGCACTTAAGTTGATGTTGAAGAAATTTACAGAGGCATTTTTAGAATTTGTAATTCAATGTAGATAATTAACATCTTGACTCATGAGAAAATAAAATTTTACTCAAGGTTACGCCAGTTTTTCTACTTTATTTAGGATGAATTTCGTATCTGATTAAAAAAAAAGATCAAAATTTACTGTTACACTAGATAGCGTTATTTTCTCTGAGTCAGTCTACTTTGTTTTCTAAATAAGTTACCGTCTTATTTTTTTCCTTCCACTTTGTTCAAAGAGTATCTGCATAACAAAACAAAAATATAGGTATTTACTTGTTACACCGTGGACCTATTTCGTTAAATCAAAAGACGTCGCCAAATGCCGCTATATGCAGCCAATAGCGGAAACCGTTTCCTCGCATGTTCGATATCATCGTTTCTATTGTCGGTCATAATAATGGTACCGATGGCGATTTGGCGGCACTTTTTTTTTAATTGGCAATGCCTTTTGATTTACGAAATTGGTCGATGGTATAGTACGTAAATTTTAAAATATCTTAAATGGGATAGTATTGTTTGGCTGTTTAAATGGCTGTTTATTTTGTTTATAAAACTGAAATATATATATATATATATATATATATATATATATATATATATATATATATATATATATTTTTCGAAACCTATTTTATTTTCTAACAATCCAAGAATGGCGAATTATAATTCAACAAAAGACATTTAATAGCATTAATTAAAAGATTAACATAATCTTTTTTGTGTAAATAATGGAATACTTTATGCCTGATTAATATTATTCATTCAGCTGCTATGGATTTAGTGTAGAAGATTATTTTATCCTACCTAAAGTTGAATCAGTAATTACTTTTTTATATTTGTATCAAGTGTGACTAGAATTATTTCTTTCCCGGAAAATAATTAATCATAACTTAATAACATTGACTGACCTTGAAATCAATAAGAAATAATTTTAAGGTCAAGGGAATTGATTGATTGTTTATTTGTTTATTTAACGAACTTAGAAGCAACACGAGGGCTAGGGGCGATAGATTTGGAAATTCAGAAACATGACATTTGTCATTTGGATTCAATGGTCCAGAAAGCTGAAACACACACATATGGATAAAGAAAGTTTCGAATCACTTTTCAGTGTAGGAAAAGTAAGATACTCTTTAATTACTTTTCGAAAATGAATGCGCTGTATGTATTTCAGTTTAATTATTTGCTGGTACTTAAGTGATTCATCTCACATCTCCATGCCATAGGTAATAATATATATAATATGATATATTATGTCGCATATAATTATACTTGAATACGACTTAAATCTGACGACTCTATTGAAATGAGTCGATAATTTATACATTTTATCTTTAACGTAATTATTATGCAGGGATCAGGAAAGTGTAAATTATCGATTATTTAACAAATATTATGTTTTCCAGAAGATATTAATTTTAAAAATTGGGTTTCTCTTGGAAATGGAATTAACACGTGCTCCACACCCGAGATTTTGAGAGCACCTGAAGACGATTGCAATAGTTTCTTCGATAGAACTGTCTTATTGAAAGTTATTTAATTTATTAATTTAATTTATAACAATGTTTTGTTCAAGTACTTTCCTGGTTAGTTCGGTTGAAACTACAGCCAAATATTTGATAAAAAATTTTACTAATTAAGCTTATTAAAAAGCTGAGTAATATTTAAGTCAGTTTATATATACTAATCATATTAAGTCAGTTTATATTTAAAATCAGATTAAAATAGATGCTCCACAGGGTCGAAGAAATCACCGAGCTCTGTAGACAACCAATGGAGTAAGGTTGACTATATAATGTAAATTTTTTGACTATAAAAAATTATTCGATGATTAATAGTATAGGAATTTATAAAAAAAAGCTTTGGAAATGAAGTGGTAGATTATATTGATCAAAATATTAAATATCTATCCGCTTATATACCGTTTTTTTTTCATGTAGTAGTTAAGTTGAAAACAGCATCTATGCAACTAGCGTTTTCCTTAAGACCATACCAATTAATGTCAATAATATTGTTCTGAGTAAGCCACATTTGAAATCGATTGAGAAATTATGGGCCCATCATTTTGCCAAAGGTGGGAAGAACAAAGTGGTTGATATGATTTAACGAATGACGGATCCTTTTCTGGTTTTAATAAGAATTTAATTTGGTATTTTCAAGGTATTTTATTGGTAGAAAATAGGAAAATTTAATGCAAGACTTCAAAACTTTAATTATAGTTCGAGTATACTTGGGATAAATGAATTTCTCTCCTGATAGAATAATAAGGTCAAGGGGTCGGTTAAGTTCCCAGACTTAATCTCATAGAAATCGTATTGTAACTCACTTAGATATTGTATTACAACCCCTGAACCTTTGAAAATAATATAAAAGAGCTATTGTGGGGATGGAAATCGTAATAGTGAGCCATAATAAAATGATAAGAACGAGATCTAATTCGGCATTCCATTTTACGGACTTGCTCACAATGCCAACTGGAGGACTTTGTGCCTCTACAAATTTAACGTGCATTAACTCTTTTACACGACAGGCTGTCCAAAACAGAGAAAAAGAACGAGGGACTCCCCAAATTAAGGAATATATTGCAATTGGGGTCAGAAATATTGAGAGTTATTTTAAAGCAATTCACCAGTTTTGCTTGATTATTTCAGAGACTTTGTATCGGAAGTTCTTTGGCGGAATCAATAGTTTTCATTAAATGATAAACTTTTTTGTAAATACACAGAGAAATAGGTAGTATTCAATATCTCCAACGGGACCTCAAGATCGATTGGGATTGGTCCTTAGTTTTAACCGATACATGAAAGTCTGTAAAATTTGAGCAAATTAATCTACATAAATCAATAGGCAAAGAAAAGAAATAATAACAATAAAATTTCCAAAAAAATAAACTATATTTAAACCAGGGGTGGCCAGCCTTTTGGGAAAGAGTGGCCCCATTTGATAAAATATGTATATATATATATAATTATGCGTGCCACTTTCAACTTTTCCAATAAGCAAAAATGGAAAAGTGAAAAAATGTTACTTATAAGCTTATTTTGATATTTTTACACAAGTAGCGCACTTTTTAAGGCTGTTTTCAGTTAATGTTAAGGAATAGGGCCCGAATTTGGAACATTTTTTTCAGATATGAAAGAAATGAAAAATTAATATGATATTCTGGCTTCATTATCTTTTATAGAGAACAGTATTTTTTATTATACTTCCCATTTTTAACTGAGTTGATTGATTTTTCTGGTATAAAATGTGTTTCGCATTTTTTATCACATACCGTAATGTTAAATGGACTTTGCCTTCACGTATTAAAGCAAAAAAGAAAGTATTCACGGAATATTTTGAAATTTTTAAAAACACTACGTTGTTAACAGAGGTACGAGTTATAATATTGCAAATTTCCATGGAAATTGGGTCATTTTTCTGCCTGAAAATGTGCTTCGCGTTTAGTTAGAGCTCTCGTACTTTTACCGAAGACAACCTTAATGCAAGTTTATGTAGTCGAAATTTAAAGATAATATAACAAATAAGACGAAAGTACAAATTGAGAGGTTTTATTATTAATAGACTTTTTGCAAGTTCAATCAGTTAGGTTAGGTATAAAATAAAAATGAGTAACTTGAATAATTTAATTCAAAATAACTATTAAACGCTAAGTATTTACTTAATGTGGCTTTTGAATCACTACTTTTTTTTTACCAAAGCAAGTATATTAGGATTAGCTCTTACAGATGCTGACAAAATTAGGTTATTATAGGTGCACATAAGCTAGTTTTAAACGATATTTATTTTATTATGTTCATAGAAGAAAACATTTATTCACAAACATATTTTTTGATTCAAATTTTGTGGGGTTTTTTGTCTGAGAAACCCCACTTCAATTAAAATGTAAAAAAATGGTTATTTATTATCTTTTCAAGTTTTTAAATGATAATAAAATGATTTTTACAAAAATTTCAGTAAATCTTCGCGGGCCACTGTTACAAATCCACTGTGCCACACTGTAAAACGCGTGCCGAGAGTTGGCCACTCCTGATATAAACCGTAAGAATTTGAAGGACTTTGATTGGTTTGACTCAATATCCACTGACATAACTAGTCCTGAGTGGGCCCTGAATCTAAATTCTTTGGGAAAGAGCCTATTTTGAAAAATAAAAATGATTGCATTAATAAAACTCGTTTGAAAATTCAAAAATACTACAGTTGTTGGGGCCTCGTATCGTTGATATGCCTGATACGGTAGTAGCTATGCACCTATCAATATCCCTCTAGGAGAAGTTAAAATGGACATGGAGTAAGTTATTAAACCCCTTTGAAATAAAAGGACTACTTTTTTTACTGAGAAGATGCCTGTATATATAATACTATTTTGAATAGGGATTCACTTCATCTTTTCAATAAGCAAAAATGTACAGCACGCGTGTTACTCATTTGGAATTTGTGTACAATTTTATAAATTTTTGTGACGTGCAACAAAAACAGTACTAAGCACTCAATAATTTTTAGGTAAAATTTCTAACACTCGTACGCTCTCTCTCTTCAAAAGCAGCATCTGTAATCTATCAAATCACACAACTTTCATCGTTTATAATCAAAAGTCAATTAGACACTTAAAAAAGGGATGGGATAAAAAAAGAGTCGATGTGGAGTAGTTGAATTAAAAAGTTGAAGAGAGAGAGAGAGAGAGAGAGAGAGAGAATTGCTTACACAATTTCTTAAAATTTTACTTAGGTAGTTTTGGTATAAAAATTACGTAATAAATTCACGGAGTTAAATTGAATTTCATGTTAATAATTTTAATGATATAAAAATTATTATTAAAGCTTTCAAGAGAATAGGGATTTCTCTTTTGATATTAGCTTCAAATATTAAATGATGTTATCAATATGCGATATTTATTTTACATTGAATGATTTTTAAAAGAAATTACGCGAAAAAAGCATAACTTAGCGTTATTTATTACCCACCTTTTCCCTTCAGTTACTTAGAGTTTCGCTTTTGGATTTGTCTGTAGCTGGAATTATTGATTAGACTGAAATTAATTTCAGATCTTTTTACTTTTACTTAAAAATTTATCTTTGATTTTTCTTTGAGAATTTTTTTTTATCAAAGTGATAATGAGCATCTTTTTTTATTCATTCATACTAATTTTTAATTCTCACATCAGTTCTACTAGGATAGAGAATACAATGATAATCTCACGAAGGATTTAAAATATTTTTGTTCGGGTACGCAAAAAGAATAGCATATCTTGATATAGTGATTATAAAAAAATTAACCTGACATATAAGATCTTTGATAAAAATCATTTATTTTTACCGTCTTTACAAACCTCCGTTTCAATTCTGATACCGAGTTCTCAGCTCACATTTGTAATTAAAGTTGTCTATGTGATTTTTAAACTCATTTTGGGATATATAATGGAAAATTTTCTTGTGTATATCCCGCGGTTTGATGCAATTCTAAACATAATGAACAATCATAAGTTATTCTCAACCGTCTCCAAGAGAAAGGCAAAACACGCTAATCATCATTTAACTTTACAATATTAAACACATGAAAGAACATTGATATCAGTGGCTTAACGTGCACTCCCGCATGGGGGGCAAAACCTAACCTTGAGGGGGGTCAAATGTTCTTCGTTACGTCACTGATTGAGATATACAATTTTCCCTCAGCATGAAAAAATGTGCAGTATACACTTAGTGTTGTTAATTAGATTTTCGAAAGTACAGCAATAAGTGAATCAGCCCAAGATGAAACATTATTCCTATGGAAAAATAAGTAAATTGTTCTTATCAAATTTTGTTGAAAAAACCGCATTTTCAAATTTACTTAAAGTTATATGAACATAATAAAAAAGGTTAAAGTAATGGAATACATTAAGAGCTTTATGTTTACGTAGTGAAAAAAAAGAAGAAACATTGTTTTTTAAACTGAAAATTAGCCAAAATTGTTATCGAAATAAAAACTTGCGTGCAAGGTACTTGCTGAACTAAAAAAATAACTTCAAAATATATTTTTAATAATCAGTGTTCTTACAAGAACATATCAGATAAGGCAACAACAATCAAAAATTTTCAATCTTACACATTTTGATCGAGATCTCATAATGAGAAATGGCATCAAACCTGATACTTAAAACTTCCAAATTTTTACTACAATACATGCGGATCTTGAGGTTTGTTTTTATTAAAAATAATGGCTCAAATATCATTAAACACTATTCATCTTTGGATGAATATTGATTGGAACCAATAACTTATTTTGAGTACCATCGGTCATAAGCCATTAAGCTACGTTTTGACCAAGAAGCAACCTTTTCCTTTAGAAACCTAAAACCCAATTCAGCATTCTTGAACATTTCAAGTTTATAGGCCATTGAGTAAATTTCTTTTAATAGTCCAATTTGTTGAATTTTAAAATTATTTCAAGAAAACATTCAATTTAATTCTACTGTTTTTAATTGATTTTTGATATTTTCTATAGTGTTCAATTTGTTTTGATGTATGTAAAAGAAGCAAATTTTGTTTTATAACTTTTTCAAGATATAATATTAAAATTTCACTTCTAAAATCTTTCTATATTCAAATGCAACTAAAATATTAAATTCAGTTTATAAATAAACAAACCTTAGATAAATATTTAAATATTTTAATAAAATTAAAGCAGTGTGAAAGGGAGGAAAATATTCAAATAATGATAAATAACTCTCGCCCAATTCAAAATTCAAACTAATATTATTTTTTCGTTTTAAAAATGTCTCTTTCTCTCTTATAAATTCAAATGACTTTCGGAAACAGCAGTGTGAACTCTACAAGGAATAATTTTGACTGAGGTTTCGGAATAAAGATTTGTTCGATTTGAAAACTTATCTAAAAATAATTTTAACACAAATCAACCCTTACAATAATAGATATCGCTAGAAAATACTACAGTTATAAAAAATATTCGAATAAAAAAATGCCACCAACCTAATAAAAATTGAAGGACATTTTTTCCCCTCATTATCATAAATAATCAAAATACATGTCACGTTTCGTTTTTATCTGTTGTAGCCATAACTGTAGCGGAAAAAGTTGCTGTACTCCCTCGGCAATCGAGGTTTCTTTTGACAGCAGTGAATGGTTTTGGAGGGGTAAATATACTCGCTCACTTTTTCACGCGTGTATGAAACATTTTTAGAACTTCTGTAAAATTCACATTTTATACATTATTTTAAAATAATTTTTTACAAAAAATGGATTCCAAAACTGCGATTAATAATAATAATAACAACAGCAATAACCACCTTAGAATACGTCGTACGAAAAGTGTGAGTGTAGCTCAAGTTGATGGAGTTTCTCGGAAGGAATACAGATTACGGTCTGTACAGCCAGATAAACCGTAAGTTTTTACAAATTAAAATTTTATTTTAAAATTAAATTTGCTTTATGAGAATCATCTCAAATTATTTATTTTAAATGAAGCGAATTCGAAATATAACGGTTAGCTCATTAAATTAGTAACTGATGAACTAATCTATTAGATATGTAATATCACATAAAATTTTAATTTTAAAATCTACATATTTTCAGAGTAAACTTGAATAAATTTGTAAACTTAAAATCTCAAACATATTTGAGGTATTGGCAAGCTGGATTAATGTTTACGTAAACATGGGGGTAGTAAATATTTACACACAAAAAACGTGAAATTTTTTTGATGCTTTAATTTTTTGGTGTGTGACAAACGTACTGAAATGGATACTGATATTTTCAAAATTCATTTCAGTGCATTTTTTAAACAGTAAAACTTTTTTCATCCATTTTGTAACTTATTCAATTTTGGGTGGGTGATACTAAAGTTTAGTTACAACAGTACCTAGTTATTGCAGAGAAAGTTTGTGTACTATCTAAATTCAATGTTCAAAGAGGTGAAAATAAATTTGAATGAAAGTAAAATATGTTATGTGATAGAAAGAATTTTTCTTTGTAAAAAAATATGCTAGATTTTTTTATGTATTAATTAATATATGTATTAATATAAAAAAATTAAAAACATTTTGTAATTGTTGAGAAATAAACAAGTAGAAGATCAAGAAACAACTGTAAATTCAAAGATCAAATTTGCTTATAATGAAAATTGATAACATCAAAACTACTGCTGTGCAGTACTAGGCAGTAAAAATATTTTTTGGTAAATTTAATATAATTTTTCTTTTTTTTATTGTGATAGCTAATTTTTATAAAACAGGAAATGTATATAATTTTATTCAATTCTTGTAAATACAATTCTTTTTCAGTGTTCACAAGTTCAGAGATTCATTGCTGAGTTCAGCAAGTGGATATACCAATTACAGAGGGTTTTTGAATTTATGCATTATATTATTGGTAATTTTTCATAATCTTTTTTAAAAAAATTTAGAATGCTTTTAAGTTATCATAGGATAATAACACATTTTGATTTTCAAAATAGTTTTATTAAATTCAAGTAATGGAAGAATGTTAATTTTAAAGTTATTGAAATGAAATCTATTACTGATTTGTCTCAAATAAGTATTTTGTCTTAAAATACTTTTTATATGGATGCTTAAAATATTTTTTAGTTTCATGAATGTTGTGTTTTTTGAGGAACTGTTTTAAATATAATTTTTGTAATAAATTTGTAAAAAAAAAAAGAATAGAATAAAATCCAAGTCTTTTCGTTTATCAATAGATCTTTGTTAATTCACTGATATTTTGATGAGACTTGTTGATGAGATTTATTTTATTTTTCTGTTGGATTTTTAAGTATGCTTATGTTTAAATTAGTTTATGTTATGTTGAGTGAAGCTATACTGATAAAAAGTAGATAATTTTGGTATTCTATTTGCATTATGCATGAATATTTCTGTTTTGAATTTTTTTAAATGGTTTGTAATTTAAACTATTAATTACTAGAGAGTAAAATATGTTAAACATGTGTAAATTTCTGGTACTGTTGACTATTTCCTTGTTCTACATCAAATCTGAGAATATTGTATTTTTTGCTAGTTTTGTATAATAAACAGAGGTTCCTAAACTTTTTGTTGCATAGACCCCTTGACAGGCTTTTCAGTTTAGGGTAGACTCCTGCTTACCTAATATTGAATTTTTGTAAATTTATCAACTTAAATGTGTTTTTGACAGCTGATATAGAGCTATTTACTTTAAAAAGTATAGTGTTCAAATTTAAAAAAAAACATATGTTAATTAAAATAAATTTAATACATAAAATAAATGATCAACAAACAAATGCTTATAATGGGAGGGAGGAATATGGTGTTTTAATAAAAGATTTTTACCATTTAGAGTATTAATCTTGTCGGGTTAAACCCAATTCTCCTCGGTTAGAATCTCCTCAGTCTGTTTCTTTTTTTATTTTGGAGATTGTCAATCATGTTTAAAATTCCTTCTCACTAGGAAAAGCAATTAAAAACTTTCTCACAGTGTTTCATAATTCAAGATAAATAACAGATATGTCTTTTTAAAGTGAATTGATGACATTAGTTTCTAAACTTTATTTTAAGATCCCTACTATATATATATACTGCCTATTCTGTATAGTTCCTCTTGTAATATGACATTTGTTGTTTCTTTCAATGTGACCATATGAATTCATTGCCTTCTGTGGTAATTACCATATTCAAATCATTCTCAAACCTAGTTTCAAAATCTGAATAAAGGGCATTTAAATTGTGAATGTATGTTAAAACATTTTTTCTGGACAAATCGTCTGTTACCAATTGAGAAATTGGGAAAATTCGCAACATCCAATACTCCTTTAGCTTAATTTTGGTTAGAAACACTGAAAATAATGATCCTTGTTTTAATAAAATTTATACTGTCACCTTTTAAACTGCAAATTAACCTTGTTAAATAAAGTAAATAAATCTGTTAAATTGGTTAATTTTGGTTACCATTTGATTAAATTTTCTTTTAAAATTAAAGTCATAATCTGGTTTAATGAGAGCCACCATTGTAAACTCCCAAATTATTTTTCTGATGACAGAGACCTTTTGTAACTTGGTATAGACCCCTTGGGGTTGATATAGACCTCCTTAAGAATCACTGGTATAAACACTTGTTAAAATTCATGATATTCTTTGTAGCCCATACATAAGGTCATGTATCAAAATTTTATTAGCTGTATCACATAGCTTTGGTAGTGGATAAAATATATATTATGTAATTAGTCATCTGTTGTATAATGTATGTGCCTAATATTAAATATTCTGCTTCCTATGAAAAAAAAGTTGATTTCTTATCTATATTGAATAGTTTGTGTATTTCTGTACTTGAGTTCTTGCATTCAGTATGTCTGTATTGAAACCTAGTGAGTATTTCTGTTGTATAATCAATGTCATAGTAATGAGGAGGATATAGAGGTTTTAACCCCCATTTTATAAGGATTGCTGTTTATTAATATTTTAAATAGGTTACCTCTTATGAAATATTTTGTATTTATACACCTCTTTTTTAGAAGAAAAACTTATTTTCAAAATCCTGTACTCCACGTAAATCTTCTTATTTTAAAAATAAACAATGACATTTGTAATTAATTTTGAGGTACAAGTTGATGTGGGAAAACCTCCTAATGAAAATTTTCATACTACATCCCTGGCTATGATAAAAAAATAATTTGATACATGTTAACACTATTCTACTAAAGTTTGCAAAACAGAAACAGGAAGTACATTATAACATTAATCATTGCAACATAAAACTTTATGAACTACAAAAGCACTGATATAAGTTACAGGAAACGGTACTGCTTCCAAGAATGCAAATTAAAAATTTCCATAATAACTATGTGTAATGCTGTTTCCAAGACTTTCTTGTTAAAAATTGGCTTATGACTGGAAAGGAGTTGTGGTTATTCTGGTCTAGAGTATAGTAGTTTCTGTGTAAATATATATATTTATTTATACTTTTCGTTTAATTTTTTGTTTATCAAGTAATTAAATTTATTATAGCATGTTTGGTAAAATCCTAGGAGAGCCCACACCCTTGGCGACAAAACGAAAAAAGCGCCAAGCCAGAACAAGATTGCGCCAAGCGAAACCGACAATGGCGGCAAGTGAATACAGAGAGATAAGGTGGATGTGTAGTGAAAATATATGTAAACAATACAGAAATAAAACATTTAAGATAAGAAAAAATATAAAAGCAGCACTTACTTTCTTACTGCTGATCTTTTCCGAGTGGAGGGTACAGCATAACAGATTTTAAAAGTTTTGAAGGTCTCATTGCTAAGTGAATGACCATGTGAGAGCCACCATTTTTATTCTGCGAGGTAATGGTCGAACATACCTTCGGCGTGGCTGGTGCAATTTCGAAGAAATCGTTTTATTGTCGACCATGTTACATCATGCCAAACATTACATTTAGGACATTCATAACTCTAAGCAATCAATCGTTCCTTCATACACTATTCAATCAATTCTTTCTAACCTTTCACATTCAACAAAGTAAAAAATTCTAAGATATATTCCTTCACACACGCAACCATTCCAGCCCGGTTCCCCAAAACAAAATGAAATTTGAGTTGCCCGCTGACAAAATACGAAAATTCCAGAAATAGTTAAGTTTACCATATCTGGTGTATCAAAGTAGGGTTACCAAGATGGCAAAATTATCGACAACCAAAATAATTCGCGCCAAGGGTGTGGGCTCTCCTAGGACTGAACCGCATGTTTTATTCCTTGTGTTTCAAATGAACAAATGCATTTATTGTCTAAAAATTTAAAAATTTCTCTTAACAAAAATTTTATATTAATGTTTTCATGAAATAATTAGCTTACATGACATGATTTCATTAAAAATGTGATTGATTTATTTCTTAATTATTCTTGAAGACTTCTTTATAAGAAAAGAACAATGCAGATTCTTATGAGTGTTTACTGGTTTGAACTAAATTATGAGTAAAATGTTTAGCGATTCTGTTTGACGAATTTTGTGCAAGTGTATGTATATTTTAACATTATTACTGTGTTTAATATGTTTTTTCCATTATAGGTTCTGTCAAATGCAAGACTTGTTTTGGAAAACATAATAAAGTAATTTTTTCAGAACAAAATAATAAAATATTATGTATGATGATATGCATACCATTTTTATTAAATTGATTGCAATATTTTTTTCACAAAGTACTTTTTAATTAGGTATGGAATCCTTATTGATCCTATTCAGATGTTCAAAGTATTATTTCTTAATCCTTCTCAATCTCCATCTATTCTTATTCTTATAGGTAATATAATTTTATTTCAAAAGCATTTCTTTTTAAATCAACACTTTTAAAATAAATTTTGTATATATTTTTTTTAAAAAAATTTGTTCTTCCAGGACTGCTTTTCATTCCATTAGTATCTCTAGGAATTGAAAAATTACTATCCAAAGTAAGTTGGAATTCTTTTATATCCTGTAAGTGTTTAAAATAAGTTTTCAGTCCTTTATTTTTTAATGCAACAAGTTATAACTCATGACACATATTTAATTAAAAAATTAAGTTGCATTACATAAAAGCCAAAATTGTCAAGCATGAAAGTCGAGATTTAAGTAAACATTGTAGTAAGTTAATAGAACTGGAATATAAAATTTTCAAATATTTTATAATTTTCATTTTATTTCATTGTCAATATTAGGTAAAAATAAAAGCTAGGGCTTATCTGGTGAGGTGAAAGGGGAAGTAAATGTATATAAGAAATCTTATGTGTCAAAAATTTTAGAATAAATATATTAGTTTTCTTTAAAAAAGATTGCTGTCTGCTCGCATTGTTATGGATAAAATGAATTTTCTTTTTGTGTGTGAAATTGAAGATCTTACCTCCTTATATTCATTCTAAATCATATGTCATAATTATTGCCGTAATGCTGTATGAAGATTATTCTACTTGTGTATTGTATGAACATAAGTATATTTGCTATCTTTTAAATTTTTTCTCCCTATTCATTTTAAATATTTATTTCCTTTGTTATACAATTATTATTCATAGTTCTATGAATATGGTTATTGAATCTGTGCTATCTATCTGTAATATATATATATATTTAGAACTTTTAATCCATTATTTATATGAAATACATAGAATTTTTTGTTTTATAACTTAATATTTTTATTCATATTAATGAATATTGACATATAAGATGTTAGTTTGCAAAATTTTTTTAAAAATGTGCACTTAAGTTTGTAACATTTTGTAAGTTTTATTTGTTTAAGCACAATTTATAAAAGATATTTTTTTTGCCTCAATTTTTATTGTGGTTTTTAGTAATGCTTGTGTAAAAAAAATTATATTGGCAATTTCATTTTAAATTTGTGTTTTCGTGTTATAATTTAGTTAAAACTTCACTCATTCTGTGGAGACCCCCCTGGGTCTCACCTTGAATACCAAGATTAATTTGAGGCAAAGAACCACTAAGAGCCATTTTGAATAAGAATAGTATTTATTATAATTTTCTCAAAAAAAATCTCTGATAACATATAATAATATTATGTTACGTCACTTAAAGGGATTTGCCTTTATATTAAATTAAATTACTAAGAATGCAATTAATTAATAATTAAGCTCAAGCTGAAGTATGGTTTACCGAAATAGGAGATCCGAGAAATACACGTACTCGAATTCTTAACTTTCATTAACTTTAACTAAGTTGCTTAAACTGACGCTTATTTTAAGCGTACGTAAATTATATTTACCGCTGGCTTGTATCGGCTTTCTGGTACGTCTAGCAGCACGACGTCTTGACGAATCTAATCTCCTTGAATCTTCTAAAAATACGTTTAAAGTTGCTGGCTCAATAGCCTTCCATCATCTCAATTGCTATCTCGCAACACTCGATTTAAATACCTTATCTAATTTAAATATCCCGTTCATCTTTTTGGAGTTGATTGGAAATAAACGCGACTTTATATTCCCCAAAAAGACGCCTAAGAAGATTAGTGGAAAGGTTCGTACAGATTCGTCACAATTCTAATCCAATTTAAAATTTAACTAAATATTAGTTCTATTACACCTCTTTGATTTTCTGACTTATGTGATTTTAGACCAGGGGTGGGCAGACTTTTACATGACACGGTCTACTTGCAATTTTTTCAAGATGTCGCGGTCCACCTTGTGACGTAGGTGTGATGAGCAAAAAAAAAGCTCAACAATATGAACTACAGAATATGTGTCCTTTCCTTCATAACTACATACTACGTTTTAAATAAAACACAAAATACAAACATAATAAATATACCCATAAATTTAATAATATCAAATGATACATTTCAAACAATTCACAATACATCAAAAAATTATTTTCGCTAAAAATTAGTTCTAACAGCTTTAGTCTCAATAGAAGACTTAGTCTTCCTATTATCCATCCCCAATCTTGATTACTTCGGTATATAATTGCTAACAGTTAATCTTGCGCTGGATTCTAAGTGGTCATCTCTGAAATGGAAATGATCTGTTTTAATTATATTCTTCGTTCAAAATGTAGATTCACACAGATAGGTAGAGTGAAAGAAAGATGTTAAATGAATTTCAACTTTTTTTAAAATTGATATACTTTACTGCGTATATTAGATTCCAAAAGTTATTCTTTACAATTTACGTCTTTTTGCAGGAGAAAAAAAGCTTAGTTTTCCTTGAGAACATGTAACATATTTTTAGTTGTTTTTTTCACGTCAACATTGCCAAATGGGTAACCCATGAATGCAACTTTTGATTCTTGTCTAGTAAATTCTTGAAAACGTCTCCGATTTGGTTGCAGTTTTATTCACGGTGTCTCTTTCATTCACGGGTGTTTCCATTATCTTGATAACCACCTGTGTTTCTTTTAGTAAGCGCGTCTACCGTTTTATGTGAAGGCGGTCACCCCAAAATGTCTAAATGGTCCGCCTGTCAATTGCAATCGACTTAATGCCCACCCCGGCTTTAGACCATTCACATTTATGACCATAAAAATAAAACAGTTAAAAGTAAGGTAACAGCTTTTAAGTTATTTAATGACAAGTTAATATAATGTTTAATAACAGTGTAATTAGGGATTGATATACCGGGATACCAAATACTGGTATACTGAATACCCGTATTTTGAGCCATTTGTACCAGTATTAACAAGTTAAAATACAGATTTTTAGGTATTTACTAGAAATTTTTAAAATTGTCTCCTCTATAGGTTCAGGGATCATCAACATAGCAAAATAATATAAGTTTTTGTTTTTATGTCTCCCTAACGGGCGAAATTAATTAGACTGTGAGTATAAAGTTGCATCATACAATCAAGAAGTGATAAAATATGTGAATCATCTAAGGAGGCGGGCCAAATTTGTTCAATTACAGCTCAGAGCAATACTGCACACATGCCGGAATTGTAGTCTGAAATTTGTATTTGTGAAAACAAGGTTGTAGTTGTGAAGAAAGTGCATAATATTTTGAAATTTTTAAATTGGGTTCTTCGTTATTCACATTGTATTTGCATATCATACTTTTTTTATTTTAAAACTGAAAATGTAAAGGAAGAAAAAAGACTAATCAATTCAAATTTGGTCAAGTTTATAGTAAATTTTCTTAAAATGTTTTACCCTTAAACCTATTCCCATTCAGAAGAATTCGGTCCAGTTATGGAAGATGATGATGACACTAATGTTTGTAGTGAAAAGGAATTGTCTCGTGAACAAAAATTAGAATTAGAAATAACTAAAAAAAATTTCCACAAACAAAATGCAATGCAGAAATTAGCTATATCCAAAAAACCTTCTGAAGTGAAATAGATTTATTCCAAAAGATGAGAGTTTTAGTGGTAAATACTTGGAAAAAGTATATCATGCATTGCTAACAGTACTACCAACTAGCGTAGATGCCGAAAGAGCATTTTTGACATCAGGTAATTTTTGCACAAAATTACGTTTCAGGCTTAATGACAGTACAATTGATGCATTAGGTTTTTTAAGATCCCATTTCAAAAATTTATAATAGTACCACAAATTGAATAGTGATATTTACACTTTTTGTGATTTAAATAAACGAGAGTTCCCTTTTTTGTGATTCTTTATTTACTGTTAAATTTATAAGTTACAAATTGTTTCTTGTGTTATTTACACTCTCTGATAAAACTGACAAATAAAACAAAGAAATAGCTGTGTTTTTCTAAAATTTCTTATACCTGTATCCCGGTATTAAGATCTTATAAATACCGAATTCAGGTATTGAGTTTTTAGTCCGGTATTGCAATCCCTAAGTGTAATGAATACAGTAAATTTTGTCCATCTTTGTGCATGGTTCGCAATAAGTTAAAAAACTAATTTCTGTTATAAAAAACGTCACAAATTGCTTCATAAATTTATGACAAAGTAACAATTTATGATTGTGTTTATAAAAAGTAAATTGGTAATCTAAGTATTAAAGATAAATATTTGTTATGCTTTTTTTATAGGCAGTTGTAGGTTTAATATTAAGTTATAATAAAAATGATTGAAAATATGTAGTAGACTTGCTCCAATGAAAATTGCACAAGAAGTTGCCTAGTAAAATTAGCTATGTGTCCAGGAATTTACATTGTAAAATTAGTGTTTTGTAATACTTTAAACACATAGGTAAACCAAGTAACAATCTGAGAAACACTTAATTGTCTATGGAAATTTAATAAAATATAAAATAGAATCACATTTTTGTGTAAGTTTGTATGCATGTGTGGTTGGGTAAGATATTGGATTTAAACTTGTTTTCAAACTTTAAACCTTTTATTTTAAAGTAATAAATATTTTTGGTTTTCTTTCTCTTACCAAAATTGCTACTATGTGATAATAATCTGTAGTATTTTGTTATTTGATGCCAAATGATTTTTCTTTTGAATAAACATTCTCTGTAACATATTTGTAAAACAAAGGCAATGAGTTTCTACAAAATGTCTTTCATATTTTGTGTTCTTTCTTACTGCATAATCAGTAATGGAATTGATCAGTAATGATTTTTCTAGCATTTTAAGTTAATGTGATCCAAACATATGATTCTTGACTTAATGTCAGAATTTAAGACTCATTCAGGTTTTAGCTTAATAACAATTTGTTAATTCAATTGCAAAGTTTGGAAATATTCTAAAATTAATTTTGTAATGAGGCAAGCTGTTTTTCATTTGCATCACTATTTTAACCTGAATCTTGGATGGTATCCAAAGTTATACCAATATCTGTTTTACTTAAGACAATATAAAATGATTTTAATCTAAATTTAGTTAAAAAAATGTAATAAATATATATATTTTATCTATTGACGTTTTTCCGAAAAATGTATTAAGTTGTACATATTATCTTTCTCATTTTGTCTCTATATATGTATTTGAAAGGGACTTTTGAAATTTGGTTAAAATGTAAATTATGCAATAAAAGTCCTTATAAAAGATCTTTCAGTATTTTATTCAATAGTTCTAAAAAGTATTGTTTGTTTTATTTGTTCAACTGTTTTTATTATATGTTCAGCTTCTTTCTTTAGGGTAAAATGAGTGAGAATTTGGGTGTTTTTTGCATTATAACTTTAGTGACTGCAGAAGTTCTAAGTCCACCTGTTGTAGTATATCTTACAGATTGTCATGCAGGTAAATACCACTTTTATATAATGCATTTATATTTGATAACATAATTTAAGCTGAATGTTTTTCCTTTTAGTATGGTATTATGAAGGTAATTCCTCATGATTGTGGTGATGAAAACATTTCTTGCTTAGTGCAGAACATTTAACTTTCATTCTTCCCCTTTATAATTAAACTAACTAAAGTTGATTTTTAAATTTAATGTTTAAGTGGATAGTGTTTTCCATTCCCATTTTCTTTATTTTTGTTACTTAATGTGTTTTGTTAAATATAATTCATTATAATTTCTAAGATTTTTATAAAACTGTATTTTTTGAAGGCAGGATAGGTAATTTTACTTTTTCTTGAAATTTTATTTAAAAAAATATATTAAACATTTAAATTTATGATTATTATTTTAAAGCTTCTTTTAAGCAAAACCTTTAATGTTAATGTAATCAATGTGGTTTATTTTTGATTATGTATTTTTATTTAAATTACACTTTTTTGCTTATGGATATTTTATGTATATTATATACATGCCTCAAATCTCTTGAATTCTTATTGTTAGCCAGGCATGAACTATGTACAATCCAAGTTTCTAAGTATGTTAAATCCAATTTCATTTTTATATTTTCTTCAACTTGAAGATCTAGCATGTGTTCACACAAGAATACATTAATATTTAAAAATGGTGTATTCAATTTTTTAAAAATGGGTCTAAAAGGATGCTATATTTTTGAGAATTTTCTTGTTACTCTTTTTGTTTTATATATTTCAAATATTTAACATTTTATTTTAATTTCATTAATTTCCAAAGTAAATATATAAAAGTAAAAAAAAAAATAATTGGCTAATTTTTTTTTTTTTTTTTTTTTTTTGAAACAAAGAGCTGACTGGAGGTTTCTTTTAAAAATGTATAAGTGAAAAATAGTCATTCAATTGATTCCTTTCAGATCAACAAGTATATGTGGGTGAGTTATTTGAGATTTAGAAGTGATGGCACTCACTATAAATATTATGCACTTTCACAGCACTTCACCTCAACAACCTTTTATGCAATTTTTGCATCTGTACTGTTGAACTTAAATTGTGTAAAAGGACATTTCTTGCAACTGAGAAATGTGTGCACTTTTTATTGCACATTTAAATAAATTTTTATTCACTATATTGTTATATGTATTAATGAAATTATTTTTATAAGGATTGTAAGTAATTTTTATTTGTTTTTTCCTGTTTTATAATGCAATTTGAAGCATGTTGTATAATAAAATTATCTTGAAGCAATTTCATGATTTAGAATCAAGGGATCCAAGAACCAAAGTTTTTGCTCTAAGCTGTTAATTTGCTGCTGATTTCTCATTATTATAATATGTAAATGAAAACAACCTGAACTGCTTTTGTTGCAGTGTTCAAGATAAGAATCATGAGGGTTAAAGAAATGTTTTAATTGCTTAAAACAAATGTTTTTTTAAGTTTATTTTTTTATTAAATTTTTTCTTTGCACTATGGATGTCTTCTAGGAATTTTTAAGCTAGTGATTGAATTAAAAAGATTAATTTCAGTTTTTTTTTTTATATAATATACATACAAGTGTACATGCTGTGTAAACTTTGATTAAATTTAATACCTTGAAACCCACATTAGGATTAATCATTATTTTTAAGTGACTTGATTGGGATTTTTTGTGAAATATTTCAAATGATTTTGATGTTGATTAATTTGAAAATATTTTATGACTATAAATGTCTATAATTTCTATTGGCTATATTTGTTATACTGACTATGTTTGCTATTTTTACTTTCAATATTAATTCACCTGAAATATTCGTGGGATACATGCTGAGAGTAGAATTAAAAATGTATAAATTCTAGAAGCTTATAAAAAGAGATGAAGAAAGGAGTAGAGAAATAAAGAATAAGTATTTAATTTTCTAACTGGAAATAAAAGTATTATATCCAATGAAAGATAGTTGCATTAAATGTATAGAAATGTTTGCACAAAATAAGTAATTGTTATTGCATCATACAATTTGCATAAAAAGATAAACATGAATAATTTTTAAAATACTTTTAACTATTTTTTCCATATTATGTATGATTAACTATAGAGGAGGAATTATACCAGTGTTTTACTCTGTAATAAAAGCAGGATTGATTTTCAAGATTGTTAGAAAAATAAATGCAATCAGGTGACTTGAATTTGAAAATTTAATACATGATAAATGACTAAATTTATTTTGTAGTTTAATATTTTAATTTTTTCCCCTTTAATATCATATAAATGCTTTTTAACTTTCAAAATATTGTACACAATTTCAAATGGGTTTGCATGAGGTGCATGATGGGTTTTGTTTTTTATAAGCATCTAATTTTTTAAGGCATCATGAAGCAAATTTTTTGTAATTTGATCAATACTATGTATTCTGATGCAAAAGTACAATAGAAATATTATCTTTAAATTTGAGTAATGATTGTCTATATCAATAAAAATGTCTTTATCAATCTCTATAAAAATATTTAAATTAAAACGTGTTTTCATCTTTTTTACTTTTATAAAAAAAATTGCATCCATAAGTTAATTTTCTTATTTTCACAATTTTTTTTTTTAAAAAGTGAAATTTAAAAAACCCCTGCATATAAATAACAATGACATTTTTTTAACAGTTGCTGCATCCATTGTGATGGCATACGTCAGCATGGTGTTTTTGAAATTGATATCATACCATATGGTTAATTATTGGTGCAGATCCAATCACACTGATCCTTATAGAAAAAGGAGGCGCAGTTTTTCAACTGAAAGAGAAAAGCAGAAAGGTAAATAAACACTAGTTGCTACTTTAATAAAATGAGAATTGTGTTTAGCAAGAATATCATTTAATATTTTAAGCCTTTAACAACCATGTAATAGTTTGATATTTTGTGAGGCTTATTTGGTTAATTTTTTTGTGTAGATGTGCATAAAAAAATGGATTCAGGTAAATTTATATTTTTCAGTCAATTTTTCTTGTTTAAATAGCATTTTGTATATTTAGGTTGCAATATGCATAATATAGTATGCATGTAATTTCAGGAAATTTATATAATTAAATTAATTTATTATATTTTGCATAGATGTTGCTTTGCATAATGGATCAGGTAAAAAGTTTTTTAGTTAATGCACACTTTTTTATATAGTCAGCATTCTGTTGATGTAATTTTTAAAGAAATGTAAGGTATTTTTAATATAATTGCATGTGGAACTGTATTTATTAATGAACTACTTTAAATTTATTATTTTCAAATTAGGATGATTTTGAAATCAATTTTAAAATAAATTATTTTGGTTTTAAGGAATTCAAAAATTACTTAATATTGAATTTCTGAATAATGAAATATGTTTAATTCATATAATTAATTTGTTAATTGTAGATGCTTTTAAAAATTTGTTGCAAAAGTATTATGTTTACATGTGAAAAATATAGTTTCTCCCCGTGTGTGTTATTTATAAATTTGCTTAAACAATTTTAGATTTTCTTTGTTGAATGAAAGTAGAAGTTCAAAAGGAAAAGTGATAAAGCTCAATTATATTTCATTTGAAGATTTTAATGTTGCTAATAACTTGTTCTACTCTGTATAATTTTTCTTAACTGATTACAATTTTGATAAACAGGGATATTAAATAATTGCCTTTTAATATTTATACTCTCAAACATATTATAATTTGCATTATTGATTTTACCTTTATAGTTTTTTGTTCAGTCTTAAAATATAGTTTTATTCGTGTAACTAGTATGGAAAAGTGAATACAAGCATCCCTCGTCTAACATGGTTTCAATATTATACAGTACGAAATTTGTGATTATTATAACATGGATTCGATATTACAAGACACAAAGCTTGAATTTTAATGTTTGGCGTTTTTGATGTTACACAATTTTGAAAAAATTGAAGCTTTACAAAAAAGAATAGTTTTAACTGAAAAAATTAAAAAAATTTTTTTGTTAAAAAGGTTCTTTTAGTAGTACAAAGTGAAAAATTTAAGAGATTTGCAAAGTTCTTTGGTTCCATACAGAGAAATTCTAAGATTGAAAGAGATATGTAATTGCAACTATGTCAGATAACTTTTATAATGATGGAAAATTATTATTTTTACAAACTTTGAGTGGAAAGAAAAATAGATTAGCTATAATTTCTGATGATAGTAATGATGAAAATTAATTTTGTGATTCTAGTAAGCCCCGTTTCTGTTTATTTTGTTATGTTTTGTTTCATTTTTGTATTTCATATTTTTTTGTTTTTGATTAAAAACTTGAAGTTAACTTTTTCATTTCTATATTTTATTGGAACAAAATTTCAACTGTCATAGAATTATACACCTTAAGACTTGATTTTGTTATAACAAGGTACACATTGTCTTGATTTATATTATTTCAAAGTTTCATATAACATGGTTTCAATACAACATGGTACATATTTCCCTATTTTATATTACATACATAATTAATTTAATAAATAAATAAAATAGTAATTTAAGTAAATAAGCAAGCCGTTCCAATATAACACAGTACGAATTAACAGTGTTATATGAAAGACATCTGTGTATATATACTGTAATGTATTGAGGGAAATGAAGATTAGTATGAGATTAAAGGGAGTTAATTTAAGAAATTTATTTAAATGTTTACTACTAAAATTTACATTTATAAAACTACTAGAATTTAGACAGGAGGAAGCAACAATCATAGATTTGCCTTCTTTGATAAATCAATCTAGTCTGTGCAAGAACTGTCTTCTCTTGGCTGTGTTTCTTTTTATATTCTTGAAAATTTCACTTGAGGCTCGGCTTCCAAGTGTAATGAAGAGATTTGAGGTTTATGGCTATTGAGCTGCCATAATGTCAGTGATGGTGCAGCTTGTGTTTCGGTAACTACCAGAGATGAAGATAATACAGATTTTTAATTACATAAATATTTACAGCTAATTCACACTGAATTTAAAATAGTGTAAAAATCTGGGTATAGATATAAATCACATTTTAAAAGATGTTGCAAATATTTAGTCTAGATTACAGTAGTCTTTTTGTGAAGATAAACATGCATTGTGTGTCCCTCTGATGCATTTCCTGTTTACAGTCAAGAAGTTCTTGACTGGGGGATATAAAGTTGTAGTTGGTGTCAGAAGCACCAGGAAATATGGTGAACTCAGTTACAGTTAAGCTTGATGAGAAGTGTAATAAACACTGTTTGACTTTTAATATATTTTCAACTGTTTGAAATTTTTGAGGGGCCACTTTAAAAATATTTAAAAGAACTACAATATTATTTTTTTTATAAATGCATTGACGTATAAACCATTATTATTTAAGGAATGTTTGGTGAAAAGTGTAGGAATTGAACATCAAAGCCTTTGTGAATATACTTTATTTATGGTTTTTATAATGTCAAGTGATGTTTTTCTGCAATTCTTTTGAGATTGTTTATTGGTATGGAAGGTGTTTTTATCTGCACACAGAAATAATTTTATAATGATGGGGAAATAGCAAATGTTACAATTGTGTATAGTTTTCATTTTATTTTATAAGAAAGGCATTCATGTAATTCAATTGATGTAGGAATCTGATTTTCTTGATTTTAATTTGATTAAAAGTTTTTAACCAATGGCAATTTTTTTTAAGTGTCTAAGGTAAATTAAGACTAAAGATTAATTTTTTCTGAGAAACTGTTTGTCTATGGGATTTTTTTACATATTTATATTAAAAAAAATTGGTAAAAGCTAAATTGATATGTTAATGATTTAATTTTTAAATTTCAGTGTAATTTGCTATTGTTTTTTTTAATAGATGTGAATTTAAAAAATTGTCCAGGTAAATTTGAGTTTTACATTTTCTTAAAATTATTTTAATTGCATTTCTTAAAAAATTTATTTTGTCATTGGAATTATATGTATGTGTATAAAAAGATTAAATTTATAATTTTTATGCTAGACTTTTCATCTTGAGAATGATTACTTTTTTTAAAATAGCTATTAAATTTGAAAGATCTGAGGAATTTATAAACTGTTTTAAGATAATTATTGTAATTTTTATCATTTTATTTTTAATAATTTTTAAATTGGAAGTATTTTTAAATTTTGACTTTGAGTTATGAGAGAGAGAGAGAGAGAGAGAGAGAGAGAGAGATAAAGCTTTAGGCAATCACAAGTCTTAGTTCTCTCAGCAATCATTTTGCAAAGCATTAGAAACTTTGTTAAATTCAACTAAATTTCAAAAAGTTTTTACTTTGTATGGTATGGAAATTGGGAGCATTGAACCAACTTATTCCTTTTGAATGCTTCTGAACAATGAGGTATATTGTTTATTTTAATGACACATTAACTTAATTTTTTTTGATCTTCTACCTTAAGAAATAATGTTTTATTATTTATTTAAAGGTAAAAAATAGATTATAAAAATATAAAGAATATAATTAAATCATGGCTGTTTTCCAAGTTTTTTGAAAAATTAATTATTTTATGAAATACAATTGAAGTCCTTAAAATTTTTTAGTATGCATGTATGCAAAACTTAAGCAAGAAATGATTTCCTAATGTAACATTGAACATTGAGCATAGATGTACCATAGTGATATAAATTGTACCATACAATATCAAGAGGTAGAAACAAGTTTAAAAAAATTGCATTCGAGCATTATATATATTGAGCAGAAGACTGATATGTCCATATAAGTGACTGTTAAGAAAAAAAATCCAATTTTTATGACAGGATCCCTCCTGATACTTGTGCAAGCTTTGTATCATTTATTGATGCAGAGTACAAGTTTATCAATGAGCTAGTTACAGCATTGCTATCCATTCTCCTAATAGCAGCTCTAAAATCTTTGTTAAGGGCTATTGACCTGCGGTCAAGCATATCACTAAGGTTTTTACATGCTTAACTGTAATTAAATCCTGGGATCTCTTAATGTGTAATCTGGCTGTGAATATCTTCACTTCTCCAAGAACTCTTCAACAGCCTTTGCACAAAGGTGTGTAGCTTTGTTATCCATGGAAAATAATCGAAAACCCATCAAGCTTGTAAAAATATGTGCGAGAGAAAGGAAAACTGCTACTTCAAATCTAATGTTGAAAGGATGATGTTCACTCTCCCCAGGTTACATATGTATCTGGAATTGTCAGTTAATAGTAAAGCTGCTAGCACTTTTGAAAATCTAGAGTGGCCCATATCTGTTTGATACACTTACTGGTATCTGGCTGTCCAAGTACTAGGATTTAGATCTTGAGACCTTTCCAGTCAATCCATGTGTTAAATCTTTACACTCCAACAGCTCTTAAATTGCCACCAGAATAAGATGTAGTTTTGTCATCCAAAAATTGAGGACCCATAGTGCCTCCAAGATGAATGTATGGAAAATTGACCTTGGTACAATACTGAACACCAGGGATTTAATTTTCTTAGAAGGTGTGATGGTTATTATTGACACAAAGCATGATACTGTTTCAACTGAAAATTCAGATATTTCCAGACTGGACCCTTTCGATAATGTTGGAGGGCTTATTGCATGTTTCCTGCTTTCTCCAGATATTTTTACATCTATAATACCTAATTGGATTCAATCTACTTTTCTCTTGTCCTAATTGCTGATCTGATTCTGAAGTTAAGGTACCATAAAAAAATTATAGCCCTCATTGAGCAGGTTTCAGAGGCCAACACAAGGGTTGTTGAAATAGGCCACCATTGACTTCTGGTCAATGCTAAAATATATGGGTTGTTAAATAGTTTGTTGCTTGCATCTGTACTGTGTGATTCTTCTTACCCTGACCCTTCTTACCTTTTTGTTCAACCTCGTATAAAGACATTCAGATGTTGTCTATAGGATTGCTTATTGTATATAATACACTAAGGCGGAGCTATTTGTTGACATTTAAATTGATGTACAGCACATGCAGTAGTTTTCACAGAATTCTTTTGTGTACATTAATAGGATGCTTTATATCTCTCAGATACTGGCTCAGTATGTTGTGCTGCATATAAGCATCTGACCCCAGTTGGTCTTCTGATTCATCTTTCAGTCCATCCTGATTGTTCTTCCAATGTTTTAATTTTTCTCAACTTTCTTTAATTTTTGCCCATCAGTTTCATGTATTTTGATTCTATATATTTGCATATAATTATTGAATTAAATTGCTATATATCTAAAAGTAAACTTGTGTGTAGTTATTTCAGTTTGTTAATAAAAAATGAAGTAGTTTTTAGTGAACTGTAATATTTTATTGAATGTAATATAATAATTTTGAAGATATGTACATTTTTTTATATGCACACAAAAATATAAAATTTTTAATTTGTGACTGTAATATTTTTCTAACTTTTATATAATATGCGTAATATAGTTGATGTACTTACTGTAAGTATTTTTAGTGTTATAAATGTGTTATAATACATAACACCAAAAGAATAAATTTTTTGTGTTTTGTTTTTATGCATTATCTTTTGATAATAGGTAATATATTTGTTTAATTACTTATCTGAAAAAAGGTGAAGAAAATCCTAAAATTATTGTAGTGTTAGATGTTGTAAAAAGTAGAATTTTCTTACATGGATTAGTTTTTAAGTTTACTTTAGTTTATAAGTATTTGTTCATATATATATAAGCAAAGTTTTAATTGATTTGCATATTAAGTAATATATAAAATTGTATTTTTTGGAGATTGAAAGACCATTTTCCTTTTTTCACTTAAAAGTTAACATTTTCTTAGACTTTATTCTGATTTATTTCTGTTATATAGTAGTTACACTCTAATTTTTTTTGTTATATTTAATATTCCAAAATTCATTTTCTTTTTAGATTCTTCTAGTATAGTTCATGATGCTCTGAAAACAGAACTTGTCACTTATCCCAATAATCTTAATTTGAAAGGTAATGTAAAAAATATAGAAATTCAAATATTTTTCTTTCAAATAGTTGTCTTTAGTAGAAGAGTATGCTTAAATAATTTGTCAATTAAAATCTTAGTTATTTCTGATTTTTGTGGTAATTTTTTTTTATTTGTAATTTAACAATATTTAAAAAGTATTTTCTCTTGTTACATGAAATTAAAATTTTTAAGCTGCTTGAACAAGGAGTTTTTTTAAATAAGTCATATAGAGATTTATATTAATATTAAATTGCCTTTAAAACTATATTCCTAGTAAGTGCTATTTTTCGCATGTTAAATGTTCTTGTACGTCTTTGTAGGAATAAAAAAAAATGTGAACTAACTGAAAAGGTTTTAATACACAGCCCTTTTTTACTAGGATGACAGCTAAAATTAGTGAATAGCTCTGGAAATTTTTTTTAAAGTTCTTTATTAAAAAATTATTTAAATACTTTTTTGCTTTGTTTGTTCTTATGGCAAAATAAAATTAAGAGGAATTTTTTTCAGTTTCTCCTTTCTTTCAATGTAATTTTTTTAGATCTTTTGTTTAACAAAACATCTTAATGATCACTATTAATCTAATTTGAACTGCTTTTTTTATTTTAAAAAAAGATTTTTAAGATTGCTTAGTTTTAAAATTTCTTTCAGATATCTATTATTTTCTGTTTGCACCAACATTGTGTTATGAACTGAATTTTCCCCGTTCGTCTCGAATTCGTAAAAGATTTCTTCTTAAACGACTTTTCGAAATGGTTGGTTTCAAAATTTTATTTAGCATTTATGAATGTGTTACATATTATTTGTGTGCATGAATTATAGTGTTTGTTTTGAGTTATAGGATGTGTTCATACTGTATGTTTTGTGTATATTGATATATTTCATTGAAATTTTGTATTTTATGAAGTAATTTCATCTTTTTTTTTTAATGCTTCATTTATTTTCAATTGCTTTCTTTTTAGTTTTTCCTTTTGCAACTTATTTTATGCTTAATGCAACAGTGGATTGTTCCTACAATTAATAATTCTCTGAAACCTTTAGAGGTTAGTATATCTTAAGCTTCCTTTAGTTATGTTATGATGGCTCAAACTTTATATTTGTTTTATTGGCTTAAAGGTCTAGTCTTTGAAATGATATAAATTAAAAAAAGATTACAAAAGTTAAATGTAAGCATTTTAAGTGCTTTTTGCTTTTAAAATTGCTCTTTTATTATCATTAATAAATATCTAAAAATTGCAACAAATTTTATTGCATATTAGCATTTATTACAGGGGATAAATTTGACGTTTTTTTTTTTAATGTATAAATCTTTTTTTATAAAAAATATTTTGAGTTAATGCTGTTTCAATATTTTATTTTTTGTACTATATAATTAAAAATGAATATATATTTTAATAACTTTCCTTTTAGGAAATGGATGTTTTTAGGATGGTTGAAAGATTATTAAAATTGGCTGTGAGTAATTTGATTTTCATCTTGTTTGCAATGTTATAATTTAAATATTTGTAATTATTTTCATATCTGAATTATTTTTATTTTATTATTAAATAGTTATATTTAAGAATATTTTAAAATACTGAGATTATTTTTTTTTGTTAAGAATTTTCTAATTTATAACTTTCTACTAATGAGATAAAGCAAATTTTTTCTTTTATTTTCATTTGTATCTTTGTATTACTTATTTCGATGATTCATTGGTATACCCTCAGTCTATATATGGGTTTCAAAGATGCTGATGCTTTCATTTGCCATTGAGTATTTATAATTAAGCTATCATTTTTGTTGAGTAAAATCTATTGCAAGAAACCTTTGGTATGGAAATGCAATTAGGTTTTAGAAAGTGGTACTAGTATTTTTATTTAATTAGTAGTATATTGTGTATACATCTGGGGATTGTTGACTGCTCATGTCTCGAGTAGTAAGTGTAGTTCTATCTTTTTTAGTTTTGTACGAGTTCACAGAATAACTGATTTTGAGTTAAAAAAAAATTACTTCGAACAACCAACACTTGTGACTTCACTATGCTTCTCATTATACTAGGATATGCTAGGGATAAATTTTATTTATTTTAACCAATAGTTTTGTTTTTAATAAAAGAAACTGAAACAATACTAAGAGTTAGGGTAAAGTCTTGTATTTAAGAGGAAGATGACTTTATTCATGATTTTTTTAGATTTTTGCATTAAACATGCATTTTTATATAAAAGCATACAATATTGAATATTTTTTCTTGCTTTATTATTGTCTTCTATAATTTATCTTATATTTTATAAGCTGTATATAGCATTTATGTATGTGATACTTATAATTGTATTCACCATTTCAGTTTTTTTTGCCAATTAAAAATTTTTACTTTGAATTTTTCCTTCTGTAATTTTATGTAAGATACTATATTAAACAAAATTATTTGTTTTGTTAATTTTCTAAAATTTACTCCAAAATTATTGTCCTGGATAATTTTTATGTAATATTTTTCTCTGGATAATTATACTATTCACAAAAATGTTCATACAAATTTATATTTGTAAATAGTATTTTTTTATGGTTCTATGACAATTTTAAAGTTTTTTCCTCAAAATCTATTAACTATTGAAATGCATTGATAATTTTACTTATATACATAATATTCCTGGTGAAAGTAAATTAAAAAAATGATTATATATATATATATATATATATATATATATATATATATATATATATATATATATATTTCATATTTTTAAACTTGACTATTTTTGCTTTTATTTCATTATTTATTTTTTGGAATTTAACCAAAATATATCGGATTGATAAAATTAAATCTATATTTCAGATCCCAAATCATTTTATTTGGTTAATGTTCTTTTACTGGTATTTTCATTCATCTCTCAACGCATTAGCTGAAATTCTAAGGTTTGGCGACCGACATTTCTACAATGATTGGTGGTAAGTGTTGATTGTTGGTGTATAAAAACATAATTAAAAGTTTTAAAGATACATTTTTTCCCCTGTGATTAAATTTTTTCTTTTTTCATTGTAATCTTGGGTAGTGAAGTGTACTGTATTAGCACTAGATGAAGTATGATGAATCTTTACTAAAATAAAACATTTATTCATGCTTTTCACAAAAAGACTGGACTTAAAACATTGCATTACTTTACATTTCTGTCTTTCTTACATTTTGTACTGAACCTGATTTAATATAAAAAACAAAGTAAAAATGCGAATTTGAAGTTGGTTAATATATTTTGATAATCTATAAAGATAAAACATTATGTATGAGTTTTCTGAAATCTGATATTAAAAGCACACATGTAGATATCGATAATGTCATCAATATGAGTTTACTATGATGCAAGTGTAAAAAGGAAGACTATTTTATATGCAGAAGAAAACTGAAACAGAACAGCGACCAGAAAGTTTGATATGGATGAAACAAATGTATGTCAATAGTGTAAACAAAGTGAAATAATTTTTGCTTGTCAATCTTAAATAAAGTCTTTCACTGGACCAAAAAGAAAGATATCTTGAAGTAGCTGATAGAGTGGCTCAATTTGTACATGACATAGAATCTAAAGCATTGCTAGTTACAATATAAATGCTGTAATGCATGGCAAGAGGTTGTATAATTTTTTGGAAGGAAATCTTTAAAAATGCAAGTATATAAACATTGCTAATGGCTGCTGTAAATATATAATTACTGTGCTACAATTTTTTTATAGAAAAACTTTTTCGGTAGTATTAGATTTAAATTTACATCCAGTGCAGTTTTGAAATTTCATTAATGAAGGATAAATTAATATTTTTTGTAATTGCGAACAGCTTTGTTTTGTATTCATTACCTTAATTCTTTTGATAATTTTTATTTGATAATTCATTTGTATGAATCATAGTTTTACCAAAATAATTTTCAAAAGATATCTCTAATTACATTGAGTTTAAGTGAAATTCAAGGTATTTGTTGAATAATTATTACTGATATAAAAATTTAAGAGATTTATTTAAATGCCAGTTCTAATGCTTGCCTTTATTTTGTCCGTTTACAATTGTAAATAAGAAAGTGAATACAGTAAAATAAAAGAACCTATACTTAAAATTTTTTATATAATTTTCTAAGGATTAGAAGTACACATGTGGACTTACACATAAACCAATTATTAGAAATTTAATATTGCAGCAAAACATTAACATTTAAAAAATGTTAAAAAATTCTCATTTTGATATAAATAAGGACAATTCCCCCCCCCTTTTTGTGAAATTTAATGAGGATTTGATGGTTTCATTTTAATTGTTCAGGAATGCTGAATCTGTCCAATATTTTTGGCGAAATTGGAATGTCCCTGTACATCAGTGGTGCGTGCGACATTTATATATTCCTCTCCGAAACTTTGGTTTCTCCAAATCGCAAGCTGCTACAGCAGTTTTTCTGTTGTCTGCATTTTTTCATGAGGTAAATTATTTTCAGATATTTATAAAGACTATATTTTTTAAATATTGATTTTTAAGTGAATATGAATGTTTTTAAATGCATTTAATTGTTAAATTTGTTTTCAAGTACCTTGTTAGTGTTCCTCTGAAGATGTTTCGAGTTTGGGCCTTTTTGGGAATGCTTGGACAGGTAGGTTAAAACTAAAAATCTATTTATTTTTAAAAGGTGAAATATAAACTTTATCCTTAAAAGTTGATTGTTAATAAAATTCTTAATGCTATAAATTAATTGCAGTATTTAAAAAAATATTGAAATGAATCAAAGGTTAAATTGTATATTTTGTATTGATATTCTTAGGACCTTAAATTGGTTTGATATTTAAACTTATGTAATTAAAGAAAAGTATGTTAAAACTTTTCTTTAATTCTAATTTCTGAAATTTTTTACTTGAATTTGGAAGGGGGTAACACTCTATATAAATCTCAATATATCTCTCTATTAACTGTTTTTTAAAAGCAGAATGATACAAATTTATCTTAAAAATTTTCAGAATGTTATTTAACATAAATTAGTATATCGAAGAGTTATTGGGTAATTTTTATTTGGTGGCTAAATGATAATAAATGGGAGAAATTCAGACATTTGAGTAATCAATTTTTTTCAGACCTTTTATATTGATAGAGGACCAGAAATAGGACTAAACTTGATATTCATCTTTCTAATATTCTTGTGAGATAATTAAAAGAAACTTTTCCTGAATATAAAAATATATTTATATTATCAGACCAAATATTGTTTAATTTTGCATTGATTTTCTATTTATTTATAATTACCTTACTTATTTTTTGTAATTCAGTATCTATTGATCATTTCTATAATTGATTACAAAAAGCATTACACACAAAATTTATTAGCCTGTATATTTTTAGATATCCATACTGTGTTGGATTATACAGAACATAATTATATGAGCCATGAATAATCTCACAGCCCTTTGTCCATACTTCTTTGAATCTAGTAAATATATATGCACAAAACCAAATATTATGAATGAATGTGCATTTTTCAAAAATATTTTAAATTTTAGGTTTGTTACATAAATAGAGCAGTTAAAATTATTATTAAAATTTGTCTCCCAGAAAATTACTGAAAATTGGCACAATATTCAGTTTGATAATAAAACAGTTTTTATAATTATAAGAAAAATTAATCTTTTAAAGTAACAAATAAAATATTGTGTAAAAATGTAATGCAGGGTAAAAAAAAAAATCAAAAGGTAAAGGAAAAATCATTTAGATGTTTTATTTATATTTATATGGAGAAATTAAAAATTTATATTAAATAGTTATGAAATGAGGATTATAAGGAAGAGTTATATATGAAATTTTCAAATATCCTTTTCTTGAAGATATCTGAACTTTTGTTTTATGTTTTTTTTATATGTTGGATCTTTCAGTACATGTTGATAAAGTTTGAAAGATGTTAATGATCTGAATAAATGCTATAATTACGTAATGAAAGATTTTTTTTTCTTTTTAGTTGCCATTTTCAAGGTTTGTGGAAATATATATGCACAAGCAGTATGGTAATATGGCAGTATGGATCTCTTTAATCATTGGTCAGCCTCTTTGTATACTGATGTATTATCATGATTATTATGTTTTACATTTACGACGTACATGAAATCTTCTGTAACTCGTATACAGAGCTTGTATGAATATTGTGATCCTGAAGTACCTACCATAACTGCGTAATAGTTATGTTCCTATAAAATATGTTTTGATGGTTGTGTGATCTTAACGGTTAATTTTTTTGTTATCAAAATTGCATTGACTGTTATGTATAGTGGTGTTTTCCCAAAGTTAAGACTAATACTTTTAGTTGTGTAAAAGGATTTGATTTTGTTCTATAATATTTCTGACTTTTCTATTTGTGTATTTCAGTTATTAGATTTTCCCAATTGTAATTTTCACTTTTTTTATATGAAATTCATTGTGTGGTTTTAAAATATTTAATCCAAGAATATTGTACATATCTTTATTTTTATAATGTTGTAAATGTATTGAACATTTCAATGCTAGTTTTTAAAAATTGTACGATATACTGAATTTTGTGTATATAAATACAGTGAATAATTATTGTAACATTAAAAAATATGGTGCTTTTATAAAGCCAAAGATTTAATTTTTATCATATCAGACAAAGCAACATTTTTATGTCTTGTATACTCTATATGCGTGTGTTTATAAAATGTTTTTTTTTTTTTTTTTTTTTTTTTTTTGTAATGTCTTAAAAATGTTTGATCTGTATCTTAATTTTTAAATCGAATATTCATTTTCAAAGTATAATTATGTATTGCAACCCTTTGTTTTGTTAATTTGAATAATATATTTTTATATTTTATTTGAAATTAGATATGTAAATCTCTTTATTTTTTTAGATATTTTGGATTTAAAAAAATAAACACTTTCCCTTATATATATATTTTTAATAATTTTTTTTTATTTCAGGATGTTAAACTATATAAAATATGAAAATATATATAAATATTCTGAATGATTTTTTAAAACTTTTTTCAATAAGTGATTTTTTTTATTTTCTGAAATTTTATATATGTATATATAAGCTTTTGAGGTAAATTAATATGTAAAAAGAATTTAAACTTTTGGTTTGCATTGGTAATATTTGATTTTTTTAATATGTTAAGAGATGGGTTTATATGTAAATTTTCAGTATGTATAGATTTAATTGAAAAGTAAAACTTATGAAAATGTTTAATTACGAATATCTTTCTAAATATACCTGAAGTATATTACATGGTAAAATCTTTAATCAAATGGCAAAATGTTTCAGAGAAAATTAAATAAATTATATAAAACTACTTTGGCATATATGTGTTCAAATTTAAATGTTGAATTTAAAAGCTCTTCCAAGTTTCATCTAAATATATTGTACAAATTTTATTCTTCTATTGATTATAATGTGTAACATTTAAATTCAACCAATTTTTTAAAATATATATATAAATTTTTATCCCTTTTTTTTCAATGTATTATAATTAAGAATGGACTGTTTATGGGCTTCAAAATGTTTACATATGATGCATTGTTATTCATAAATTTTACATAATAAATTTTTTAAAAAAATGTTATGTAGTAAAATTGAATAATGAAAGTTCACGAGGAAAATTTATTGAGCAAAAAAGTCTGTTTATTTTCCCTAATATATATTAAAACATTTTTGTTTGTGTATATTTCACATTTATATTATAATTGTATTTTTTAACTCTTTGATATTGATCTATATAGGCATGCTTTAAGTTTTTGGAATTGGATTCCAAAATGGCAGTCTTCCTTATTTTTTTATAATAAAAAGTGCCAAATTATAAATTAAGGAATGTCTATTGCTGTTTTAATGTAAAAGTGTTTGTAAACAATTTTTTTAATACTTGGAAAATTTAAGAATTTTGTTACTGAGTTTATTTTTAAATCAATTTTATATGTTCGGAAGTATTTTCTTTGATGATATTGTAGTAAAAATTCTTTTCAGAACTATCCGAATTGGAAACTGAATCATTAATAGTTAGTTTTTATACAAGAACCAAGTAAAAATCTATAATTTATATTAGAATCTATTATATACATTTGTATGGTGCTTTTGTAGTAAAATATATATTAATTTTTATATGCTTTATATTCATTAAGAGTACTTTTTATATTTATATATTTAAAGGTAGAATTTTTTTGGTTGTTTTCAAGATTTTTTCTCCTTTTCTGTGTTATGAGTCATTCCTAAGAGTTATTACTTGCTGTTGTCCGTTTTTAATATAAGATTTTCATGTGCATGAGGTTGAAATCTAAATTAGTTTTTTTTTATTGGAAATATTTAATATTTTTGTATATTAGTATGTTGCAACATTCCATTTATTTGTCTGAAGTAGATTTTTTAAAAGTTGTGTGCGAGAATTGCATCAGACCTATTTATATCTATACTTGATTCTGCTGAGTTGGAAAGCAAATCAAATTTGAATCAAAATTTTAGTATAAAAATAAATCATTATTTCCTTTCTAAGTAATATATGAAGAATGTTTCAAATAGGTACAAATTTAATCTAGTCGTAACATTTAACAGTGCTTACACAAGTTATTTCAGTGAAAGAGAAATTATGGAAAGAGAATGAGAGTATATTTCTTTTATCAATCTCTTTCCCTTTCTAATGTATTTTTTCAAAATTATGTTGGATAAAGAATCAATCATAATTCAGAAATTTACTCAGTTAGTATTTGAATTTTGGTATTAAATAATAGATGATAGGAAAAAATAGAAATATAATGAAAAATTTGTATGGGTTTGTTATATTAAGTGTTTTTAACTTATATAAGTTCTGTGCTCTTTGCCGTTTATTTGTGTAACTTATAAAGAAAGAATATTTGATACTACCTATTTTTTGCTATCCTTTTTGTATCATCTTTTATCTATTATCTTTAAGTATTCAAAATGATGAAATTAATAAGATTTAATGTGAAACTTTTTTCTTAAGTATTGAAAATCAATTTAAAGTTAATTGTTTTTGATTGTGATTCAATCTATTATTGAATGAATTATTTTGCATTTAAATTTTAATTCATTTTATGTATAACTGTATGGGATTTTTACTCAATATCTTTTTAAATGTATTTTAACTTTTTAAAAATGATTAAAAAAATATTTTTTTATCCCCAAAAAATTTTGGTGCAATTTTTTTTGGGTAATTTAATGTCTGTGTGTATTGTTTCTATTATCCATTACAAGTTTTTTAAGCATCTAATATACTTGCTTCATTATTCTTACCAGAGTATTATTGTATAATAAACCTCTGCATTTTATCATTTTAGGTGAGCCTAGAAATTTTGTGTGAGAATTATTTTATGCATCATGAATTAATGGTTAAAAATATTAACTTGTGTAATTATTGAATGGTTATGCACAAGGCAATAATGTTAATTTATCGCAATGTGATGGTTTTAAATGAAATTGACTATAAGATGAGAGTTAATCATTTGGTCTGCAATATTCTTAAGTGGTTAGAGAGAAATTTTTGAATGCTGGATATATATCTATTAGTACATGCATGCTGTTTGTAGATTTTTGTTATCTTAGCTTTTGTGTTAGATTACTAACTGAGGGGTATTACAGGAAGCAATTTAAAAAGGTAAAGATTACTTATATAAGACTCTAAAGTTTTGTTTTATTAATTTTACTTCAGATTTCTTGCCATTAAATAAATATGAGCTTAATTTTTCCTTGCTGGGAAATTACAAATGAAATATTTAACATTTTTATATGATAAATTGTGTTCCTAAATAGTTCTATTTGGACATCCTTAATTATTTAAAGAACGGAATATTGTTAAATTTTCTATCTATATTTATCTGAATGTTTCCTGTTAGGAATGTAATAGTTATGTATCAATATGATTGTTAAATTTGTAAGATTTTTATATTGAATTCTCATTGGTAAATACTCTATAAAGTATTTGTAATTATATTGAATTTGTGTGTTTGTCAAGTATTACTGTTTTTATAAAGATAATGACTCATGAAAATGTGTTAATAAATGTTTTAAAAACTATTTTTGCATGTTATGTTTTTGAATCAATTTAATTAAGTATAATTATTTGTTTTAATTTCGAAGACTACATTCTTTATGATCTACTGAGTTATGCATAGTTTTGTCCATGTTATTAAAAATTTTAATTGTTGTGCATACAATTCCATTATGATTTGGAGTGGTAAGAACAATGACAAACTGTAAATTCAGATGAAATATAGATTTTTATATAAAAAATATGAATATAATAATTTAATATGGCATATATATTTATAGAGAACTTCTTAGTCAAATTTCTACCAAAACAGAATTCTGTTTCTTTCACTCTCCTCTCCTGCGAGATTTTCAATTAAGTATTAATTCAAAAAACAAAAAAATGCACACCACCATTACCACACCCTCACTTTTATATACACTTGCCCCCTTTGGCAGACATTAGACTGCAATCTAAGGTCTGCAGAGAAATATACAGAAATTTGAAGAGACAGGTTATTTTGAAGTGAAAATCTGGCTGAGGGATGAAATCAATTATTTTAATGTCAGTAGAAGATGTGACCACAGCATTTCAGGAAAGGATGAACACAGAGGTGTGTAAACATACATTGTGTGGAGAATTGATCGAACTCAAGGAGGCACAGTGTGATTCAATTGACAAAAATCGGTCAAAAAATCGAATGCATTTTTTTAATTCTAAATTATACTTTATATACTTTTCTACAACCTCGCAACATTTGAAAGCTCTAAACTTAAAAAATGCAGAATTATGATAGCTTTTATATTCGCCTTGATTCACATCCCTATGGTAAATCAAAACTTTAAACTAACTTACCTCAGAAAGATAAAATAACTAGTTTGTCTTCATTTAAAATGCTAGGGCCTTTTTTCTATTGTGCCTAATGCTTTGAATTTTTTTTAACCCATTGTTAATCATGGGTTAACATCAATGGGCTCACAAGGGGGGTGGGTGTCTTAGGGGTTCGGACACCACCCTAGCCCTTGATTTTTTTTCGATTGGTTATATACATTAGGTAAAATTTAATTATGTATTTATTATTATTAATTAATTTGATTAATTAATGCTAATTATTTATTCAATGATTAATTTTGTATTGTTTTTGTTCTCGAAAATCGACAAAATCAAAAGAATATGCTGGGTGACTTAATGGAGCATGATACCCAAATGGTGGACTTTCGACCCTAGACCCCCTCCCTTGAAAAATTTTTGTGTGCGCTACTGTAGTACATGTAACAAAAGTTGGTATGCATTTTTGAATCAAAGCAATACTTATTTTTATAAAAATATTTAAACTCACAATTTTTATACATTTTTTAAGGAATTTTCAATAAGCATTCATAAAAAGAAGTATTGCATAAATACCAACCATATTATCGCAAAACCCATACCAACTTTTGTTATGCATAGTTTGATGTATTTGTATATCAAACTTCATGATTGTACGTAAATCTTTGTCGGAGGAGTAGCATTTTAAAACCACACTTCACAAATTTAATTTTTTTGCATAAAAAATTTAATGGCTAGCTTTTTATAAAATTTTGAGCACAAAATCTGTTTTACCTAATATACACACATAGTAAGCAACCCCCCAAATATAAAATCCTTAAATTAAATTTTTTTGCGTAAATCGTACCATGTCATTCCTGTGAGCCCGTTGCATAAAGTTTTACGAAAATAGTACATAAAGGGTGGCCACGGCGATCAAATGTTTAATAACATCTGCTCTAGCTCAATACGAGAACAAATAGGAACAGTACTTTTAATTCTTAATTAAATATATTTTTAATTCCTAGGTTATACTGTAGATTTCTCTCATAATGCCATTTTTTGCATAATTTGAACTATACTATCAATATCTCACTACAATAGCATGATTTAATTTAATTTATTTCATTGCATTTTTTTTAATATGTATTAACCACCATTTTTTTTTAAAAGGAAGTTTTGATGGAATCTTGTTTTTTCCAATTAGTAGATTGGCGTGGTGTGGTAATTTAGAGAGGATGTGTCAGCTCAGGCGTCGTCCTCATCACTTGACTGAGGTTCAAAATTACGAGGTCCGTTGTCAATAGCTCTCCTGTTGTTTTATAGTGCGACGTAAATATAACACATACTCCAATAAGTAGATTAAAATTTCATTACATCCTTCCTCTTTTAAGCGAAATAGTGTTTTTTTTTCCAGGTATAGAAGTTTAAGTTGGCATTACTTTCCAAGATGGCGAACGATTTAACAGCTGTCAAGTGATTTATTCTCAGTTTGGTTTGGCAATTCATCATGAATAGACTCACGCCTGAACAACGCTTTCAAAGTGTGCAATTTTATTTCGAAAATAATGGTAGAGAGATTTTCATACGCGAATTTTGTTTAGCGATGAGGCGCACTTCTGGTTGAATGGCTACGTCAGCAAACAAAACTGCCGCATTTGGAGTGAAGCTAATCCACAAGTGTATGTCGAAACACAGTTACATCCAGAAAAACTGACTGTTTGGTGCGCTTTATGGGCTGGTGGAATCCTTCTTCAAAAACGATGAAGGCCACAACGTTACAGTCAATGGTGATCGGTATAAGGCCATGATTACTAACTTTTTCATTCCTGAATTGAACAATCATGATGTCCAGGAGCTGTGGTTCCAACAAGACGACGCAACATGTCACACAGCTCGTGCTACAATCTATTGAAAGACACGTTTGGTGACCGCCTAATTTCACGTTTTGGACCTGTGAATTGGCCTCCAAGATCTTGTGATTTAACACCGCTAGACTATTTTCTGTGGGGCTATGTAAAGTCATTGGTCTATGCGGATAATGCTTGACCATTTGGAAGACAACATTCGCCGTGTTATTGCCGATATACGGCCACAAATGTTGGAAAAAGGCATCGAAAATTGGACGTCCAGATTGGATTACGTCCGAGCCAGCCGTGGCAGTCCTATGCCAGAAGTCATATTTAAAATGTAATGCCACAAGATTATCTTTCTAATAAAAAAAAATTCATTTCAATCGAATAATACATCGTTGTTTTATTGCAATTTAAAGTTCTATACCTCTCAAAAAAACACCCTTTATTGAAACAAAATTTTTAACAGAAGGAAATGCCTATCTTACCGAATGCTAACTAAAAACATTAAAATTTTTCTGTAGTTGTAATTTTTTTTATTGTAGTATTACGTCTTTTTTAAATTTAAAAAATTTCAGAGCAATATTTTATTGACTTTTTAGGGGGAAAAAAGTGTTCCTTCGTATTTGAGCGAAATGTAATGAATTTGTTCGACGACATTTCTCTCATTGATAAGATTTTTTAAGTAAATACTTAAATGAAGTTCATTAATACCTATTAGTGGAATGTTTAAATTCGTTTTTTAGAAAGGTAGAAAATGCATTTCTTTGATTGAAATTGATTAATTGATTGTGAATAGCAGAATAAATAATTTACGATTGTTCCGAATGTAAAGCAAAAAAAGTTCAGAATAATTAATTTCGATTAATTTTAAAAGGAAAAAAAAACCCTTCATTTTTTATGTTAAAAAAAACTTCAGTAGAATAGAATTCCACTCTAAAATACATTATTTCTAATATCTTTTTACCTTGCTTCACAATATTTGATTATGTTAAAAGAAATGAAGGATTATTATCGTATTTGATTTTATTAATTTTTCCTCCCGAGATAAAATAGCGAGAGTTGAGGTTAAAACAACCTAACTGTAATTAATTTGAAAGTAATACCGGTTTAATTCATTAAACGTAAAAGCTTCTTAATTTTTTTTTTTTTCGTTTGGTCTTTTTTTTTTTTTCTTTTTTTTTTATCTTATTTTATTATTTTTTTGGAGACGAAAATATTTCCTGTAATCGCTTTTAAATTTCGTAATTCTTCACTGCGAAATATTGAATATAATTCCAAATTTGAACGTTAATTTAAAGTACATCGTTTCTATGTCTTTAAAAACTTTTTTTTTAAAAAAATTCGAATTGTTAGCTTTGATTTGTTTCAAAAAACTTATTTTTTTCTTAAGATTAATTTTTTGAACTTATTAATTGCTGTGTTATCGTTTCGGTTTACATGTGTAATTGTGTGTGATGTCCATACTTTTGAAAAAAGACTAAAGTAATTTTTTAATAGAACTCTGGTGGATTTTTGTTAATGATATATAGTCTGTTTCCTGTGAGAGTAACATTTTATTCTAAGAAGTAAAGTTAGTTTTTACAAAAATTTTAAGAATGTTTATAAAATGATAAATTGCAGAAAGCGAACAAATAAAAAGGTAATCATGATTTTTCAGGAATTGATAATTACTATTCTGTTAATATTATTCTACTTCTGTAAAAAGTAATGTTTTTGTAGAAACGGACGAGGAGGAAGAGGGAAAAAAGCTATATAACTTATAGAATACATCCAGTACTTTCTTTAAATTTGAAGAATATCACGATTTTTTTCTGTTATATCCGTAAAAAAATTCATATTTTACGAATTTTCAATAAAATATCTAAAGCACAGTAACATGGGAAGCAAATAAAAAAAACCTTTTGTATCTCGTAGGAAGTACAAAAATCTAAATGATTTCCTAAAACTTTTTTTTATTATTGCAGCGAGAAAAATTTTTCTAAAAAAAATTCTACATAAATTTAAGAGTAAAGAATATTTACAGTGGGCCAGAAAAGTGTTCGTACACTTGCAATTTCCAATAAAAATTAATGTATTGGAATTGTAATTTTTTAATACTTACAACTTTTTCTTAAGGTATCCGACTACGTTCGGAACCGTGATTTTAAAAAAGCGCATAAATGGATAATTTTCATGATATTTAGTGTCAGTTAGATTAGAATACAAGTATAAAATTATTTTAAGGATATTTTGACAAAAAACTAGTTTAACTACAATTATTTAGTTTAAATACAATATATATTTCGGCAAAAAATTAACTTAGAATAACATTCTTTCACAAAATGCTCTCCTTTTGTGAAAAATGTATCTATTATAATAATATTTTGCCTGTATATAACTCAGACCTCTGTACATAGGCTCAACTTTGATTTTTGAAAAATTCACATTTTCAGAGTTACAACCAATTGAAATAATTATCGCGGCGTTTTTTTCTTAAAATTTCTCCCCTCTGTTTTCATAAAACATGGATAAACCCACTTCTAAGTTGTATATTTCAAAAATTCTAGTTCAGCCTCTGTACAGAGGTCTGAGCAACGTACAGGCAAAATATTATTATAATAGAAGCATTTTTCGCAAAAGGAGAATATTTTGAAAATTGGTCATTCTAAGTTCATTTTTTGTCAAAATATTGTACATAAATAATTTTTTATTGTAATACTATTCTTAAAATAATTTTATATACATTTTCTGACCTAAAAGACACTAAATATCATAATTATCCATTTATACGTTTTTGCAAAATCACGGTTCCGAACGTAATCGGATACCTTAATGGATTGACATAATCATTTTTGTAAGAATAGTATTACTATTTTTTTTTAAAAAAATTAATAATCAAAAAGCTACTAAAAACTTACGCCAAATAAGTTTTCGTACACTTAACAAAAATCTCAACGCGGCTTTAAATATTGTATTTCTTTCTAAATTTAGTACTGAGTAGGATATCTTTTAGTATCCACAACAACTTTTAAATGTCTTGGTATAGATTTAATCAGTTTTTTTGTAATTTCAGCATCGATTTTTGACCATTCTTCTATGATTATTGTTTTTACTTCACATTATGTGTTTATATGTCATGTTTTCTTTTCAAAATCATAATCTCTCCAAATATGTTTTACTGTGCTAAATAAAGTGCTTGAGGAGGTTTTTCAGAATTTGGACACATTTATAGAGACACCAGCGGCGTACATCGAGAGCAGTGTGCTTGGCGTCATTGTCTTGTTAAAAAATGAAGTCGCCTTCTACATCCAAATTTTGGGCGGATAATTTAAAATTTTTGTTTAAAATATTTAAATAGAGCTCATGATTCAGAATACCATAAAAAATACCAAATTACCTAATTCTGAGGTCGATTTACAGCCCCACACAAGAACATCTCCACTTCCATACTTAAGTGGTCAAGTTCTTGCTCCACATAAATGCATGGGATTAAACTCCTTATGTTTTCATTTACAAGATATTATATGCCCATCGAAATAAAAAATGTTGAATTTTCTGTCATCCCAATCAATTTGCTGTCACAATTTTGCATTTTCTGAAACTCATCCCAAGAATGTAGTTTGATCAATGAACCATGGAGGTGGAAGTGTTCTTGGGTGGGGGTGTAAATCGACCTTAGAATTAGGTAATTTGGTATTTTTTATGGTATTCTGAATCATGAGCTCTATTTAAATATTTTAAAGAGAAATTTTAAATTATCCACCCAAAATTTAGATATAGGAGACTTCATTTTTTAACAAGATAATGACGCCAAGCGCACTGCTCTCGATGTACTCCGCTGGTATCTCTATAACTGTCCCCAAATTCTGAAAAATCTCAATCACTTTATTTAGCTTAGTAAAACATGTTTGGAGAGATTTTGATTTTAAAAAAGAAAACATGACTTATATAAATACATAATGTGAAGTAAAAACAATAATCATAGAAGAATGGTCGAAAATCGGATGCAGAAAATACAAAAAAAAAAAACTGAGTAAATCTATACCAAGACGTTTAAAAGTTGTTGTGGACACTAAAAAATATTCTACTAAGTACTAAATTAAGAAAGAAATACAATATATAAAGTTATGTTGAGATTTTTGTTAAGTGTACGAAGACTTTTGTGGCGTAATTTTTAGTAGCTTTTTGATTATTAATTTTTTAAAAAAATAGTTTTACTATTTTTATAAAAAATTGATGATATGTCAATCCATTAAGAACAAGTTGTAGATATCAATAAAAAATTACGATTCCAATATATTAATTTTTATTAATCGAAACCATTGAATTTTATTGGAAATTGTCAGTGTACGAACACTTTTGTGGCCCACTGTATATGATTGAGGTCATTTATTAACGTGACTCTTTGAAAGAATACTAGGACTACTAGACATAAAGACTTTGTAATTTCGTATCACTATTAGATGATAAGGGCAGCCCACACTTCCACATCACGCCTTCGTTATGTTTTTGATTCTGGACAGATTTGACGTTAATTGGTCCTTTTACAGGTGGGTTTTAGTGACATCAGAGCTCGAACCCACGACTCGGCGGAAGTAATGCTGAGCACGAGTTCGCCACCATAATCACATGACTATTGCGGTCCCATGTGAAAAATGGCGCAAGAAAAAGGAAACCTCTTTTAACTCTTTATGTACCGACGATACTTATAAGTACCACTCGCTTTAAAATTACATAGAATAACCATTTTTACCAATATTCTGACGATACTTAGCAGGAATATTCTTTGGAATCCACTCTTCCAAGATATATGGCAACACGGGTTCTATGATGAGTATTTTAGCGAGAAGGCATATAGTTTTAGAGCAGAAATTGCGCTATCAGCTGATGACGCTTTCAGCGGATTGCGAAGATTATCATTTTTGTCCCGAAAAAATAGTTTGTCAAAATTTAATTGTTTTATGTTTTTGTATGTTAATGAAGACCTTAGAAGACGATTTGACTATTTATTTTAAGTCAACAGTGTATATAATTAACTTTACAGTTGTATATCTTTAATTAATTAATTAGCTCTAACGGATTAAATTTCCCAAAGTGGAGTATTTTGTTTATGTATATCCCTTACTTTTCACTGTTGTTATTCGAAGAAAATATTGTATGAAAAAAACTAGTAAATCATATTGCGATACATAAAGGGTTAAGTGGGTTTTAATTATCAGACTCGACACAATGTTTGATTTGATGTTTGGTATTTTACAGAAAGTTTGCGTGTATATTGTATTTTCGACTAATTTCGTCAAATATAGAATAAGAGATACTTGATGTGGCCATCTATTAGGAACCATCCTATGAGAGAATCTATTACCGCGCGCTATGCCGATGCTATATTTCAATAATATTGCATTGAAAAAAGCTTCTATTTATTTTAAAATAAGATTACCTTTTTTTTCTCTCAATTTACCTTTCTTAACAACTACTGAGCATAAATAGCTTCACACAGCTTGGAAACTTCATTGATGTTATTTAGCTGACACGAAAATGTGAATGCCTCATTGCATATTTTGCTATGTCAGCTAAAAAGAAATAACGTGAAACCCTTAAGTAGCATTTTCTAGTTTATTGACTGTAAAAAGAAGGGTATTTAGTAGCTAAGAATTAAGTTTCATTCCTCAATGAGATGTGTTAGTTGGCGAAAAAATGTTGTCTAATTCAATTCTTTTGCTTTTACAAATGAAAAAGGGAGGGGGCATAAATTGAATTACTTAATTAGCTGTAGCAATTGTAAGGAATTGAACATCTCGTGTCGATATACAATTTTTATTCCATAGGTGCATGAATGGGACTTTAAGGAATATGGAATATGTAATAATATATAATTTTCGGAATATGTTTTTAATTCCGTTCCTCCATTTCTCTTGGGTGTGTGATGAGTCTTACAATTCTATGTAAAATAACTTTAAAGAAATATAAATTTTAGATAAAAGAGAGCTCATTATATATATAGGCAAAGGAATAAATACAATTAAAAAGATAAATTATGTAATAGGCATTTCATCCATTTTCAATTCATACTATTAGTTCCCTCTCCCCCTATATATATGTATAATATATATATATATAATGTATATATCTTCAAATTTTCAATCGTTAATAAAATACTTTTTATTCACCCACTAAAGTTCAAATACATTTTTTAAACGTGTAGTGGATGACACTTGATGTTAAGGCAGTTTTTCCAAATATTAATTCCTTAATTAATTATTTTTAAATTTTCAATTTGTACTGCGTTATTTCTGACGAAGTTAAATTTACCTTCAACAGATGGTGCCAGTAAGTTTTTCTAACGAAGTAGGATTTGACTTAAATTTTTTTGTATTATTTGTTTCTTATAAATAGATTTACCTTAATAGAACTAAATTATAATTATTCTGCCATTAAAGATCAAAATTTATTATTCAAATAGTTATAAAAACGCTTAATAACAGAAGTCGCCTAAGTGGTGGTCCGCGGACCACTAGTAGTTAGAAAATCTTGCTGGTCCCCAGAAAAATGTGTGGTACTCATAACTTACTCATCACGGTAAGTTATGTTTTAAGATGCAGCAAGTAGAAACCCTAGTTAAAAAGCACTTGGTATCACTTACAGAATCTTTTGTTCATTAGTACCAAAAGAATGAAGATCCCAGACATGGCAATATGCGGATAATATATCCGTTGGCAGTGAAATTCAGGATAATAATTTAAGCATGCTTTATATGTACGAGGTATGTAAATTAAGTAATGAGACTGGTAGCGCAGTGTTTGATCTGGCAACACTGGGGAAGTGGAACATGAAAGGGAGGTATGTTAACATATGATGCGTCATCAGTATGAGTTTGAAGTCGCCGAGTCAAGTTAATTATCTGTAGTGATTTGTTTAGTGGAACAGATTTTTCTTGTGTGTTCTAAACTAAGTGACAACGAGCAACGATGTGCTATCAAGTTTTACTTCAGACTTGGACACAACGCAACGGAAACATTTGCAAAACTTCAGCAACCCTACGGAGACAGTGTTTTGTCAAGGGCCCAGGTTTTTCGGTGGTTTAAGGCATTTTCAAAAGGAAGAGAGTTAATTGAAGATGAACCTCGCAGAGCGGAAGGCCCTCAGTTTCAAAAACCGCTGAAAATGTCGTTAGAGTTCGGGATCTTGTGCGTTCAGATCGTCGCTTGACAGTCAGAATGATTGGGGAAGAGTTGAATTTGAATCATACCACCGTTCATCAGATTTTGACTAATGAATTGAAAATAAGAAAGATCTGCGCCAAAATGGTTCCGAAAAACCTTTCTCAGTGAACCGTTTCTTTGCCAGTATGAACATTCCTGTTGCTCCTCAGCCCTCTTATTCGCCCGACTTGAGTCCTTGTGACTTTTTCCTCTTTCCGAAATTGAAGAATCACCTCAAAGGACATCATTTTGGGACACTGGAAAATATTCAAACGGCTGTAACCGACCAGCTGAAGGCTATTCCAATATCCGAGTTCCACCACTGCTATGAGGAGTGGAAGAAATGTCTCCAGTGCTGTGTGGCTTCGGAAGGCAGTTACTTTGAAGGAGACAATGTTGAATTGTAAGTTTTGGCTTTCCATAAAAGTGAATACTCTTTCCTTAGTGAACAGGAGATTAAAATTCTGATCCAATTTTCCACAACTTATGTGAAAAGGCATTATCATGTCACAGCCATCAAAACACGGTATCGATCACAGCTCGAAATAACTGCAGTTGGTCTTGCAATAACACAAAACTGGATCCAAATATCCATAATCTATTTCAAGTTAGCAGGAACATCCATCATACTAGGAATGTATTATGCTAAAAGCTTGATATACTTAAACTATTTTTTAATTGTTTTGTTTTTTATAGTTTTTGTTTATTTTATTATGGCTTACTAATAAAGCTTTCATATAATTTGGTTACAATTAATAGTTTCATTTTATTAACTAAGTACATTTTATGTGTTCTTAGATCACAATTTTTTTTATAAATATATCTTACATTAAAAAATCCCATTGGTGGTCCGGGGGATTTAAATTAATATAATACTTTTCCCTTGAGGTCAAAAGTTTGGCGACCGCTGCTTAATAAGATGCATAGTTTGGGAAAAAATATACCATAAATAAATATATTTTTTCGTGAGTGATCCAGGATTTATATTGTAATCTCTCTTGAGCACTTTTGGGTGTCTTCCTCGTCACTCGACAGAGGTTCAACATTACGTGGTCTGTCGCCAAAAGTCCTCGTGTTGCTTTATAATACGATGAAAGTATAATTGTCACTCACTTGAGCCTTTTGTTGAAGAGCGTGGTAGCTAAGTGATTATGGTAGCAAACTCGTTACCGAGGTGTTGAGACATGGGTTCGAGTCTTGATGTCACTGAAGAATCCCCATTTAGAGGTTCTATCGAGGTTTAGTGTCCTCAAGTTGTTGTAGAAGTTTAGAGAGTAGGGTGGAAGAGCTTAGATGTCGTCCTTTGCCCTCAACCAAGGTTCAAAACGACGAGTTCCTTTGCCAATAGCTCTCGCATTTCTTTAAAGTAGGACGTTAATAAAAATGAAATTCATAAGAAATGAGGTTGGAAGTTTTGAATTTTTAAAATATGTTTATGGTGTGACACTGAAATACTAAATTAAAAATATTTGTATTTTTCAGGATTATTCACACAGCTGATAAATATTTTCGTGAGTAAAATATATCTGTTAAAGTATTACACGTCTTCCTTTCTACAATTCCTACTTTTAGCTCACACTCTCTATATTTATTTTTTTTATCTTGGTGGAATTTTCAATCGTTAATAAAATACATTTTAAAGCACTCAATTGAGCTGAAATTTTATATACATGATTATTTTGGATGACAATACAATAATTTAATTATAATTAATAAAAATTAATTGATTAAAACTAGTTATTCAAAGAATTACAAATCTAGCCACGTTGGCATCATTTTTGGCGACTTAACGACCCTTTTGGCGACTTGTGTCAAAACATGAAAAGGTTTTTTTCTCACATTTTAAACCGCTCGTGTGTGTTGCAGTTTTCTATACACTATTGATAATTTAATTATAATTAATTAAAATTAATTGACTGAAACTAATTATTTAAAGAATTACAGATACAGCCACGTTGGTTTCATTTTTAGCGACTTGGGTCAAAACTTTAAAAGATTTTTTTCTCATGTTTTAAAGCATTCAGTTGAACCAAAATTTTATATACACGATTGTTTTGGATAACAATACGATATTTTAATAATAATTAATAAAAATTAATTACCACTTAATGTTGTGATTCTGTCATATGTATATACATATTTATATTAATTGCAACTATTTAATAAAAAGTAGCTAAAATAAAATTTTTCTTTGTTGATCTAAGTAGGAATTGACTTAAATTTTTTTATATTACTTGTTTTTCTTTGATGAGTGTCAAATCCTGTAATAAAAACAACGCATTATATTCAGTAGAATGAGGATAAATACCATGCCAACGCATGAAATTTTAAAACTTTGTTTTGAAGTTAACCTATATGTGTATATATAAATAAAATTAACATACCCTGTGTGTTTATAGAAAATTATGCAATGAGATATTGATTAAAATTGAATTCTCAAAATTTAGTGTGTAGATAAAATTAACATTGTACTACATATGGAGAGAGTAGCACTGAAAGATGTTGCTGACTGAATTCCAGAAATTTAGGTACTTGCAAATTACAATGTATATTCACCCAAAATTATGTTTCACTATCCTAAAAAAATGTGTTAAAACGCATGGTTTAAATTTTCTGTCCGAAGAAATCTGCAGTGAATGGAAGAAATAACGACCTATAGTCTATTTTAAGAAACAAACAAACAAAAAAACCCCCAAAAATTTGGAACACAATAATTGTACATTAATTGCGTTTAAATGTTATTTTTTACTGCATTTCACTTTAACGGCCATATTTTGATTATAAAACACTTAAAGATTAATGCAAAAAAATTTCAATGGAGAGATAACACAAAATTGTAGAAACACACATGCTATAACTCTAAAAATATAATTCTTAAAAAATTCCTTAGAAAATTTTTTTATACAATCATTATTTCTTAGCATTTTATATTTTAACTAATTCTTACAATTTTTTCGACACATTTTATTCCATTTTTCTTCTTTAAAATTAGTTCGGGTATATTTTAAAATTATTTTAACATGTTTAAAATAACAGAATATATAGATCGTAATAATTTCAATGAGTTAAAATTCTAAATAATTTAATCCAAATGAAATTAATTTAAAATTTACGAATGAAATAACAAGGACGAACAAGATATTTTACCTTAATAATTATTAATACAATGATTCGCGATCCCATTCAGCTTAATAAAAGGATTTTAACTAAAATTTATTACAAATAGAAAATGCTTTTTTGAAACTTTGGAACAATACATGCGATATGCGATTAAAAAATATTAAATGCAAAAATTTAGGAAGTCAATTAATAATGGAAATTGGAAGTTTTTATAGCATGAAATGAAGGCATAGTTAATAGATTGCAATGCAATTATTTTTGCTGACACTATTCTTGTTTACTGTTTTTTTTTTTGCAAATTTTTCATCCAGAAGAGTTTGAAAGGATTTTTTCTTGCATAAATTCCGAAGGAACGAAAATGTAACTTATAGAATAAACCTTTCACCATATCTCTATTCATAATCACTAGAATTAAAAAAAAAAACTTTTCTTTTTCTTTGAAAGGCTTACCACCGAATCAAAAGGTACTTCAAAAATGGAAACGATTGCTGGCAGATAGATGACAAACACAAAAAAAGATGGCACAGTGAATCTCTTTTTCAAGGAGCCATTTAATATGCCCAAGACTCCCCTTGAAAAGAATTTTGAAATAAATGATATTTTAATGATTGGATATGAATTAAAATGATCCGTGGGTAAAATGATTTCGAGTTAAGGGGAAGGGAAAATTTAATTGAAAAGTTTTAATTATTTCATCCCTATCGATAAGAAGTTATTTCTGGTACAGAATGGGTTCTTTTAAGTATCCAGTAATACAGAATGCTCTAGAGAGGTAAGGTTTCGTAATTAAAAATAATATTGGGAATGAATAAAAACGAAATCCTTTTTTCGTATGCACTGGAAAAAGTATAAAGATAAAATTTTTAAATCGATTACAATGAAGAAACATTTTTAATTGGATAAAAAACATATTTAAAACTGTTGACAATGACGTAATAGTTTATCAATTCCATGAAAAAAAAAATCGACCGAGTTTTTTGTGATGAAAAAGAATATTAATGAATAGTAGACGGAGCAATAATAAACACCATTCAATCTTTCTTAAAAGAAGATATAAAGATACGCCTTCGTTTTTTAATGACGCAAGATAATCTTAAATTTTTAAAGAAAGATATCGCAATATATGAAGTGCAATATTTGGGATAACGATACGTGTTTGCTTAAATTAGAGAATTTGAATTAATACTTAGTATTAAATGTGTGTTGTTGTTGCTTATCCCCCTGATGCAGGAAAACCTACACCAGGTCCAAAAGAACGACCACAAGCAGGGACTTCTTAAAGGAATGGGCCAACTGGGTCTGGACCCGGGGCCTCGCTCTTGATGAGGGCCTCGTTTCGTTTCCGGATCAGTCTTAACAAGTTCATGATCCGGATAATTCGCAGTACATATTCTCCGAAAAAAAGGGAATTTCAAACTGCCTGTCAACTGGGAAAAGGGGCAAGACTATAATAAGTGATGATCATTGTCCAAATCTAGACCTGGGCCTAAGACTATTCATAATAATTCAACTCATTTAGTCGAAATACGGCCACGGGTCGAGCTGGTTTGTGAGATTGTGATCCCTGCACCTTTATTTGTTTTTAGTTACCGTTTGTACGTGTATTTGACAATGTATGCTATATACTGCTCACTTTTAAAGATCACAGATAGGGCTTAATTTTGTATAAGGGCCTGGTGTCTCAAAAAATCTTAAAATTTCTCTGAGACCAGGACTTCAAAAAGTCTTAAGACGTCCCTGCACACAAGTAGTTCGAAAATCCTCTCCTGTTTAAAGTGTAAAACATATTTGAAAAGTAATGCAGTTTTTTTGTGGGTGTTTGCTTAGTTTAATTTTTTGAAGATTGACCTTGCAATCGCTTAATTATAATGAAAATAAAATACAAATAATAAATGCAATTTTATATTTTTATCTTCTTAATTTATTGAAGCAAATTAATATAAAAAAGTTTAAATGGATTTTCAGTTGATTTAGAATAGATTTCCAACTTGTGATTTTCAATAGCTGTCATAAATACGTTGTTCAACACGTCTGGGAAAGGATTTCAATAAAACACTTATAACAAAATTCGTAATGTAAAGCGTTGGAGGATGAAAAAGAGTGAGTGGTAAATTCGAGTTGATTTCAACTATGTCTTCCTTAGTGTATCAATTATTTATGAATTTAAATTAGGTCATAAAGAGACATTTTGTTAAGAAAAATAAAAAATAACAGGCAATGAAACGTAGATAGTTTTTCCTAACGACCACATTCACTCCTCACCTAACCTCTACTGAAGATAAGTGGTCGCTAGAGGGCGCTTCTGCTGCTTGGGATAGTAACTTACAGTTGTAATAACAAGAGCGGCTGCATTACTGTATAACAGTTTTTCTCAAACTTTCAATAATAACAGTTTTTCTCAAACTTTCAATATTTACGACCTAATTTTTAATCATAATTTTCCTCGCGTCCCCTCCCCATATAATAGCAATGTATTGGATGCAATAATAATATACTTTGACGCTAAAGCTACAATACAACCTTAATTATTAAGTGTACTAATTAATAGGATAAGTATTAAATTTTGCATGTACTACTTTTAAGTAATAGTTATTTTAAGAAAGTTACTTTTAAGTATTAGGATAAGTGATATCTCTCTTAAAAAAAGTAGTTAATAAGATAATTATTATGTTGTTAGCATTGATAAATTATGTATCAAATATACATTGTGTGCAGTACTCTGATACACTTATAAGTATTATGTACGAGTATTATATCAGCGTAGATGTGCGTATTTCATGTTTTATAATGTCAAAATGTATATATTGTTTTACCTCCTTTAAATTGATCATTTTTTAAATAATCTTTTATTTTCGATAAGCTCGTGCCTCCCTCGCAGGGTTATCACGCCTCTTTAGGGGGGCGCGCTCCATAGTTTGAGATACGCTGCTGTATAAAATAATATTTCATTTTCTTTTTTCATGATTTCCTATTGATTTTTAACAGCGCTTGCTTCATATTTTGAAAAGCAATCTACATCAAAAAAGTACTTCTAGGTATTTTTTTTAAATATTTGTTTACACATTTCTACGAACTACAGCTACTACGTACATAAAGTGATTTAATGTCAAAGGCAGATTTTTTCTCAGGGATTTTAATTGTATACTAGCTGCATGAGCCGGCGTTGCATGGGCTTTTTCTATTTTTATACATATTCCCTTTCCTTCACAAAATCAGCACTTCCATTATACTTTTTTGAAATTTCTTTGACATTTTTGTTTCTTTCCCCTCTGCTTTGCCCGGTATTGCACGAGCTTTTACCGAGTGTACAACTTAATTTCCTTCATGACGCCAGCACTTTTGTGTGGGTGTGTACGCGTACGTTGTGAGTGATTGCTATAATGGTTCATTAAAATTCCCTTTTTCGAAATTTTTCGACTTCTTTTCACTGTCAGACAGGTTTCTTCCCCTTCATTTACCCCCTGTGTTGCATGAACATTTTTGAATATATAACATATTGTCATGGAAATTCCCCTTCTCCTCTAGCTGTCAGTATCTCCTGTTATGTATGTATGATTTCTATATTAACGTCATTAAAATTCCATTTTTCGAAATTTCTTCCACATCTTCCCATTGTCAGACACGTTTCTTTTATCTCTCTATAGCCCGGCGTTACAGTGGCTTTTTTTGAGTGTGGAGCTATTCCCCCCATTATTTGTAAATGATGAATTAAAAAATCTTACAGAAAGCTATTGAAAGGATTTTGTTCTGATCGTTTGAATGTTTGATTAAACATATGAAGTGTAAAAAAAACTATATATATAGGGAAAGGCATATATATATATATATATATATATATATATATATATATATATATATATATATATATATATATATATATGTGTGTGTGTGCGTTTACATGCACTAAAAATAACATTCAAAAACAAAAGAATACTGTCTGATAAAAATATTTTAGTATTTTATAATTTTTGTTTTTCATTCAACTGTGTTTAGTAAATCATTTAAACATGTATCTGACGAAAAAAGTATATTATACAAAACAAATATATTCATTGTTTTAACAATAATTATTTTCTTAGAGCTTAAAATAATAAAAGGGATTTGGTGTTTTCATTTACTCAATCAATCGTTACATAATAATAATTTCTTCTTAGGTTTTGAAATAAAAAAAATTGATAAAAAATGTTCATTGAACAATTAGTTGTGACATACCGTTTGCTTAAAAAATTTCTGTAAAATAAAATATCTCGTTTATTGATAAGGACTTATTAAATATTTAATAAAATTCTAAAATAATTAAATCAAAAGAAAGATATGTATTAATTTTATTATATTAATTTTTAAATAAATTTATTTATATGCAAAGTTTTTTTGTTTTGTTAAAACAGAATTTTTAAGGTTTATTATTCCACTGTTATACAAAAATTCTCCCCGTTGTTTATTGAAAAGATTATAAATTTCTTTATTGGGTTGTTTTTGAATGTTAGATTAAAAATATATTTGAATAAAAGGATAAAAAGCCAGCACTTTAAAACAATTATCGGTAATGAATGAAATGATTCTATAAATAAATCAGGCGAGGAGCGAGCACAACACGGGAAAATTCTGATTGTCTTCATCCCTGAAAACAACCCCCCTCCTTCCACCTGGCTTAGTTCTAAACAGCAATGTCACTAACGCGAAGATTGGAGTTCCCCCGATTTCTCCCGCGCATGTGCAAAGGACTAAAAATCTTGCGAATGATTTTTAAAGTTTTCATTTTTGGAGTAGTTAATTTTTTAGTTGAAGTTTCCAAATTCCTCACATCGATAACAAACAATGGTAATTTTAAAATAAAAAAATTAAGGAAAATATTGTTTTAAAGGAATCTCGTAAAAAAACGGTATTAAACGAAAAACACAATTTTTTTTTAAAAACTGTAATTTTTAAGATATTTTATCAATATTTGTACATTTTAAGTATAATATTATTCTACACACGGAAAAAAAGTTTCGTGAGATTATTTTTTGAAAAATCGTAAAAAAAATAAGTTTTTGACGTTTAATTTTTTTAAATGACTGTTTCTAAAAGAGAAAAACATGAACTCTTTTAGTGTAAAATACTTTTTTCATTAGCGCGAAAGAAAATGCAAGCGGAATGATTTAGAATCATACTCATAAAAACGTATTGATTTTGATTCATTTTAAAAAAAATCGTAAAAAATTGAAAATATAATTATTTTGTAGAATTAATTATACCATATCGTGGCAAAGTAAATGATCTTTACGAATCTAAATAATTTTTGTCTGAGTCTCATGAAAAAAAATTAGATCGCATTTTAAAAAAGTCTGAAAAAAAAAGAAGTTGAACTTGGCTCTTTGTGGTGAAAAATAGCACTAATTATGCATTTTAAGGTTTTTAATTAATATCTTTTTAACTAATTGGAATGTCGGAAGATAAATGGTCAAAACGGATTCCTCGGATCATTCTCGAACTTTTGGTACCTTTGTCGAGTTTCTGCGTCGTGCGGTTGGTGAGAAGATAGGGCCGCATACGTTTGTTTACCTATGAATTTTAATAGCGTAAATTTCGGGTAGGAGGTGGAGGTTGTCAGTATTGTGTAAAATGAATGTTCTTTTCTAATGTATAACACAACTTTTTATTATTAAACGTCGTTTTTGTTATACATATTTTAATGTAATATTTCACGGAAAATATGAATAATCTTTAATAATTCAGCTTTTTAGGGAAAGAATAGTTCTATATTTTTTTAGTACAAAGAATTAGTTTGAATTTTTGGCACTTTTTATATTGAAGGAATATATTGGGCAAAACAAAAGGCTGAAAAGCTATTATAAAATAATTTTCTTTATCCACGAAAGTCATTTGATTTAATTTGACATTATTTTGCCATTAAATTTTTATGAATAGTGCCCTTAACGATGTACTTGGAATTAAAAAAAAAAACATTTGGGGAGATAGATTACTTATCAAGGAAAAAAAAAACGTGTGCATTAAATTAATTTTGAAGAAAGAAGACACCAAGATATAATTTGTAATAAAATCATGTAAAGGCATCATGCAACTTATTATCTTTTTAATTGTTATTTCATTAATAAAATGATAAAAAACTATAAAGATTTTTTAACAAAATACATTACAGACAAAACGGGCTCCAATTGTACCATTTTCCCCTATCATAATCCACAAAATAAGAAAAATTTTTGGTAAAATAATATTTCTCTTAAATGAAATAGTTAAATTAAATTCTTGATTAAAATAATTAATATTAGTGGTATTTATAAATTAGAATTCTCTCAGAACATATTTTAGGAGTTTTTCCAAGCATGTGTGAAAAATTTCATAAAACATTTAAATTCACTTACTAAGAGCTTGTTAAAGAATTTATGAGCACCTATGCAAATTAATATAAGTGAATATTATTTTAAGAAGTTTAACTATGATTAAGTGTAACAATCTGTAACGTGTGCATTTAGAAAGTTTAAAAAAAGGGCTATAATGCTATAAATTACATTCTGGCTCAAAAAATGAACGACAAGAGGAAAAACTGGTAATAAAATAAAAACGATATTAAATCGCAAAGAAATTTTCACAGGTTGTTGAACAGAAAAAGACGTAAAAATAAAAACGGAACTTTCATAGCAGCAGAACTATTAATTTTCAAGTAAGACATAAAAACAATGATGTCCCTAACTTATGCTAAAAAATGTTTAATTGCAAATATTTATCAGTAGGGTGTGTGAACAACTCTACTGGAGTTGCAGACTCGACAATCACGATTTATTTCTGCAAGCAGGTCTTCAATCACACATTGTGGAATTCACGATACCCATTTTCGAAGACATGCTGCCATTTAAGTTTCGAGGAGGGTAACACAAAGCAGAAAGACACCTTCCGAGCATGCTCAGATATGATTATTTTGTTCAAGTCGGATGAATGTGTTAGCCATTCCCTTCGAAACAATGTTTAATGTCCCACGTAATTATGGACAAAGCGAGCTCTGCGTACTCTTGCGCTATTGTCCATAAACATGACAGCAGCACCAATGTCTGCCAGATATGAACAAACATGAGAGTCACGGATTACATTCCAACTTATATCTGCACTAAGCCCAGTTATACACTCAGGAACATTGAAAATAGCGACCCAAGAAGGAAGCTAAGTACAATCGCGAAACTTTGCAAATAAGTACAGCGTAATGTGATATGCAAATGATCTAAGTTTTGTGTCAATACGTATGCTCATATACACCGAGATGGCGCTACAATCAGGAAGAGGGTGCTATATAAGCCAGCGCAAATTCGAAGATTCATAAACGTGACGATTACCCGCCGATTGTAGGAAGACTTTGATAAGCGAAATATGCCAGGTAAACGTGCTAAAAGATATTTCTCACAGTTAAGCGAGTTTGAGAGAGGCCTGATCAACGGGATTAAAACTGCAGGCTGATCGACGCACCGTGTTGCTGTACAGGTGGATCGTTCGGAGTGTGCCGTTAGAAATTGTTGGGAGTAGTGGACACGAGAAGGTACCCATGCGCGGAAAACCGCGTCTGGAGCGACAGGAAGACCACGAGGAGACAGGATCGAAGGATCGTGCGGCAAGCACTTGTGGACCCCACAGTGACTCGTTCAACGATACGAGCAGACGTAGGCGTAGCAATTGTTCCACAAACAATTTCCAGATACCTTGCAGAAGCAAATCTTAAATCCAAACGCCCTTTCCGTGCACTCCCTTTAACACAGGAACATCGGCAACTGCGTCTACAGTGGTGCCAAGCCAGATCAATGTGGAATGTCACAGATTGGCAAAATATTGTGTTTAGTGATGAATCCCGGTTTGTTTTGGGGACAGATGATAACCGTGTACGGGTGTGGAGGCGCCCTGGTGAGCGGTACAATTCCCCTACACTGTTCTACATCCCACTGCGCGCACAGCTGGTGTAATGGTCTGGGGGCCATAGCCTATGATAGCCGGTCCACTTTAATTGTGATGCGTGGAACCTTAACGTGTCAACGTTACTTTGATGGTATTCTTCGACCCCATGTAGGACCTTTCCTAAATGGTCCTCCAGTGGCAATTTTCCAGCAAGATAATGCTTGTCCACATACAGCAAGAGTTGCTCAAGATTTCCAACTTCATTTTCAGACTCTTCCATGGCCGGCCCGCTCCCCCGATTTGTCCCCTTTAGAACACGTGCGGGATCAGCTAAAACGGCAGATGCCATCGTGTCACTCTGTACATGATTTAGAGTTGTTTGTTCAAGATTTGTGGGCCCATCTGCCTCAGGACAACATAAGGTGTCTAATCAACTCAATGCCGGATCGTGTGGTGGCATGTATTGCAGCTGGAGGTGGTCCAACGCGCTATTGAAGTTGGCCAGTATTTGTGTCGTTGGTCACCTTGTATTCGTTTAATTGTCTGGTTTTTGAGATCAAGTGAATCTCTTATCTGTGTCATTATGTGTATTAAATTTCATTTCAATCCGATGCTTTCTTCTTGGGTCACTATTTTCAATGTTCTTAAGTGTACTTACCATGCGAATTTTCTTTTTTTGTTTCAATAGTTTTGATGAAAGTCTTCATAAAAATAAAATATATAGTTATATAATTAATACGAATTTTTTTTGAATGATTCCCTTTTTTTTCTTTCTCTCTTTCATTTTTGCAATTAATTTTCTTTTTCATTTGTTAAGGAGTATGGCATTTTTATCCTCTCCACAGACACTGCATCCATATCTCCCCCCGAAAAAGGATCTGTGTTTTCCGGTGGAAGTTAGTATAGTGGGGTTTAAATATACTTAATTTTTTTAAATAATAAAATTTTCTGATACATTTTACTATTTTTCGTGGAATACTGCGGTAACTTTTAACCAAAAACTTTTTCAAGTGTCTAAAAGGAAAAGAATTCTCACAGAATTTTTTTTCAATTGATGAATAAAACAGATTGAACTTAGATCAAAGCTTAGTGATCTCTCGGATGATGACAATGCTGCGAACAAAACATATGAATCGTGTTTACTGGAAGGAGTATCATGTTCAGATGAGAGCGATGAAGAAACACATGGGAATATTTGAAATGGAAAGATAATTTTGGATCATTTTTTACCATAAAAGTCTTTTGAACAAATCCATTACATTGATTTAACTGTTGCAAATTCTTGGTTTTTGTGCAAACAAGATGCAATGTCAAATAGAATTCCTGTAAAAATTAAAATGGATCGCTTAAAATTTAAGTTAGAGATAGCTGAAGCGTTATCAGCCTCTTCACCTACAAAAAAAAGTATTTTAACTGATGATGAAGGTTACAGTGTTGTAATTCCATTAGCAAAAAGATCGAAGCGTTATAATCTCCCTGCTATACATGTCATGGCTTTTATCATAGCTTTTCCAGGATAAAAGGCTTGACATGTATAGCCATTTTTGATGTATTGATGACATTTCAAGGCCTCGCAAGTGCAGATTTGAAAACTACGAAAGCAGTTTGAAAACGTATTGTGAAAAATGCAATGATTATTTATATTTGTCAAAACAACAAAAAAAAAGATTGTTACAGTAAATAAATAATGTATTAATAAAAGAGTTAATTATACATCCATAATTTCCTCATTTGTAACAATTTTAGTTGAATTAATATTGTTTCTTCTATCAACTTAGAACTAAAAATGTATAACTCGTAAAATTTTATGGGTGACCTGTTTCACAGATAACGCCCAACCCGCACGATCATGCGGGTACCGTCTACATTCCAGGGGGGTGGAGCAGCAATTTTTTAATTTTTTCCCCAATGTCATTGGGGTCTATATAATATTAATAACCAGAAGAATTTAATATTTGAAGATAAAAATAATTCGGGTCTTAAAGGGATATCTATTGCGTTACACAACCAAATGTGTGGTTATGCAAGTATTTTACTGCACATTAAATGCACATTTCCCTGAAAAGCACATATGCAAATTTTATTTCTGCGATCTTTCTTCTCGAGTTATGCTTATTTTACTTTTTGTTGCTAATTTTTTGATACTGATTGTATATTCAAGTTTTAAAATTATTAAACATAGTATGCAATTCCAGAATATATTTAAAGTATATGACCTGTATTCGATCTTATACGTACTACGTAAGTTACGGCATGGGAGAATATTTCAAATAGTTTAAGGACCTATGCCTATGTAAGAGTAGGGCTACAACAGCTTTAAAAATCAGAAAATTTTTTTGATCACGGTTTATGTATAAATGGAAAGTTTACAATAATTGATTATATTTTATATATTGTTTACAAAAATCCAATAAATGTTACACAGATAAATCTTATTTTATAAGCAAAATTTTTCATAGAGAAAAGAAACACTTTTGAAAACTGTTTTTTAATTCCTACTATTAGTTCATTCTCTCCCTATATGTATATATATATATATCTTGTTCAAATTTTCAATCAATGATAAAAAAATGTCTTTTTTTTCTATTCATCCATTCAAGTTTAAATAAATTTTTTTAAGCTTGTAGTGGACGACATTTGATGCAAAAAAAAAAGAAGAAAACCCAGTTTTTTCAAATATTAATTCATCAATTAAATTTCATTTTTCAATTTAAAATTTATTCTGCGTTATTTCTGTTGACGTTACAACTAGCTGCAATAGGTGGCACCAGTACGTTTTTCTAACAAAGTAGGAATTGACTTAATTTTTTTTATGTGACTTGTTTTGTAATAGTTACATGTACCAAACTTAAATTTTTTGAACAGCTATATTCTACGTTAAAAATATCTGCAAGTAAGTAATACTGTTTAATTGAAACTGAAGAATCTAAATAAATACATTTTGAAACATTAATTCAATAAATGAAATGCTTAAGATAACTGAATGTTTATACCTGATATTAGCATTGTGTTTTTCATCCATTGCAACAAATACTGGCTCACATTTTTCTTAATGCTGTAAGTTATGGAAAAAGTTTCACTTTGGGATTTAAAAGCATATAAATAACAGAAACAGGTAATTATTTACGAACATATCTTAAAACACCCGAGATTTCCATTTAATTATAATTAAGGATAATTGTACAAAAGATTTCAGTAAGTAGATTCTACGGAAAGCACATTTCGCAAACTACGGTGATTTTATGAAAATATATGACTCCTTTTATATTTATAATTTCAAGACAAAAGGAGAATCACTTGGAACTTATGAAGCATAGAAAGAATGCCTCCCTCGGAACACATTAGGATGTTTCTAACTGTATGAGGAAAATTATTCTGTTTTATTCCTTACTCCCACATTTGAAAATTTTAGAAATAAACTTTCTTTGTAAACTGTATGAATATTGCAGATATATTGAAAACCAAGATATTTTTGAAGGTATTTATTTGAATGGACATATATATATGTATGTATAAAAAAAACCTATAATATCTCAGAAAATCTTGATAAAACTTATAGAATTTTGGGAACATAAATTATACAATAATAATTTTTTTTGACTTCAGCTTATCATTATGATTAGAACAACTAATTAAACGAAATAAGGTATAGCAATGCAACAATTTCGACTATTTTAGAAAAACTGACTAAAATTATGTTTAGAAATTTTTTCAACTTTGGTTTCATCAAAATCTGTAAAATCCTGTTTTATCACCAATGTAAGCCTTATTTGCTATGTGGACTTTTAGGCAAAAGAAACATTTTTATTTTCCATATAAATGCTTGTTAGAAATATTTGCTGCTCTAAGACAATATCAGTTTTTGGTGGATAACAATAAATCAACAAAAATTAGTCCATCTTTCTCATTTTTCTATTCTGAAAACAATGGGATTCTTCATGTTTTTTTAAAAACAGAACAATATTTTTGACAAAGCTTGTTTCTGTATTTTCTTCCCGGTCGTTTTAAATTAATATTTTGATTCCAGAAATACAAATTTTATTTTATTTTTATTTAATAACTATATGATTAAATTTCATATGTATAGCGAAACATTTTTGTTCATTTTAGAACCTGATTAAAAATTACATTAAGAATTTTTATTTATATTTAGTTTAATCAAAACTTCGTTTTTTTCATATCATTAACATAAGTCACATTTTCTGCGTGGAGTTTTATTAAAATGATAAATCTTTGCATTCCACATGAATCTGCGTTAAGAGGGGGAAGTTGTCGCTCTAAAACGATATAACTATAGATCAACAATCATTAATGTATTTTTTTTTTTAAAAAAGTTTTCTTTCTGAAAATTATAAATTATTTATGCTTATTAAGACCAAAAGATACTTTTAAACAGCCTAGCTTTTTTTCCTAAGTCTTTTTTCTCATTGTAAAAATTTCCATTCGAAAAATCCAAGTAGTGCAAACGAACTAGGAAAAATATTTTAACGTGAAACATAGAATGAAAGGCATTTTAACGGCTGAAGTATAAGATATATATTGGAATATTCTATCAATATACTAAAATATGTCACGTTTTTTAGGTGAGAAAAAATCAAATAAACATCAATTTCTCTTTAAAAATATTAATAATTTAAGGAATTTACTCGATTTTTTTCGTAGATTGACTGACATAAAACTATAACAGAGAGAAAGAGATAAATGTGTATATACTCAAAAAATACATCTGAATTTGAATTCAGTTTCAAACATCGTAATGTTTTTGTTCGTTTTATGAACTGCTGTTTGAATTAAGTAATATCTATACGTTCCGCAAACAATGAATTAAATCAACGATTCAAAATAAAACGATTTTTTCCTTCAACTTTTTCCCCAAATGAAAAAACAAACAAACAAGCAATTCTTGGTTAAAATGTAAAATCTTTATGTATAAAGGAGAAAAGCGACTCATTCACTTATCACGACCTACAGACTTAAAATATTGTAGGAGTGTTCCTTTCCTGGAGTAGAGATCCACTAGAGTTGATTAGAGTTGATGGATTAATAGGAGAACCTGCTTCCCGCAGGGAAGCTCAATCTCCAATCAGGATTAACTGGATGAGTTGCATGAGTTCAGCTTTCACTTAGCCCTTTGCTGCTTTATTATAAAAATATTGTGTGGAAAATTAAAGTGTTAGCATTAAAAAAAATTAATAATTTACTTTTGTGTAGATATAAATGAGAATTTAAGTGTGTTGTGATTGATTAAATGCATTTGTGTTGTCTTGATATGTGTGAATGATTAATTAAATTAAAGCCTTGTCCACTAGAGCGGACTTTAAGAAAAAGGAGGTCGGAGAATCTTTCGGCACAGGGTTTCCCGCACCGTCGGAAGGACCACCTCGTCTGATTTTCGCCCCAAAAGAGCGGGTATTTGACTAGAGATCCACTAAGAAAGGGTTTTACGAAAAGCGACCCCCAAAGGGGTGCGAGGGGTTAAGCGCCGTTGTACATAAACGTTCGCCTTTTTGAATTATTAGACCTACAGATTTAAAATTTAGTAGGCACGTTTCTTTCATAGAGAAGAGATCCACTAAGAAAGGGTTCTGCAAAAATCGAAACACAAGGGTGTTGTGAGGGGTTTAAGGGCGTAACTGATAAATATTCCCGTTTTGGATCTATTAGATCAGCAGACGAAATTTGGTATGCGTGTTTCTTTCATAGAGTAGAATTCAACTAAGAACTATTCAACTCAACTATTCGACCCCAAGGAGGATTGCAAGGGGTTAAGGGGCATTACAGATAAAGATTCCCGTTTTGAACTATGAGACTTACAGACTTGAAATTTGGTCGGTATGTTCCTTTTATAGAGTAGAGTTCAATCAAGACCTTAAGAGGGAGATTGCGAGGGGTTAAGGGGCGGTATAGATAAAAATCCCTGTTTCAGAACTGTTAGACCATACATTTGAAATTTGGTAAGCATGTTTCTTTAATATATTGGAGATCGGCTAAGAACGAATTTTTCGGAAAATGACTCCTATGGGGGAGAGAGGAGTTACTGGAGCGTGTATTGAGAGAGAGAGATAAACATTTTTTCCTTTTTTTGAACATGTTTTTTTGTTGTTGTTGAATTGTAATCAGTTAAGAACGGGTCTTAAAGGGTTTATGGGGGTTATATTGATAACTAAAATGTTCGTTTTTGAACAATTAGACTTGACATTTTTCAAAGAATATTTTATTGAGTAGAGATACACAATAAATTGGTTTTGAGGAAATCTACGATGGGGGAAGGAAGTACGAGAGCGTAACAGATAAATCTACTTCAATTTTAGAAATTATTATTCAGAAGTCCTGCCCTCTTTTTAAATCAAGAAGAGAGAGAGAGAGAGAGAGAGAGAATTATAAGAAAGTTCTTCAATATAGTCGAACGCTTTGTGCTAGAACTTAGGTATAAATAATTTATTTTTATATATAATCAATATATATTCATACAACATCATAAATACCCGGTGAAGTGGACGAGTAACTGGTAGTATTATTTATATTCCTAATTCATTAGACTTTTAAGAAGCAAAAACTAATTGAATGGATTAATATCTATTAATAGAATGATTAAAAGCCTTTTTTGCCCTCTTAAAAGAGGAAAATTAGTGATATAAAAATAATATTACTGTAAAACAAAATTCGGTATTTAATTACTAAAAAAATAGGTTTACTTTTTTCCTTTAAAGATCCTGTAGAATGTAAAATTAATTTTATAATACACACTTGAACTTTTTTTTTCATGTTCCATAACATTTGATTACATTGAAAAATGAAAACTTACTTTACTAACTAGCTTTTATGTTAAATTTTTTTTATTCAAGAATAAATGTCGTGTTGGGAAATAATATCGCTGTAATTAATTTGAAAGTAGTGGTGGTTAAATTTATTAAGCATAAAATAATTTGAAAAGTTGTTTTTTATTTAATTGCCTTTTTTACAATTGCTTTCACACACATGAAAAGTACTTTCATATTTATTTGATTTTAAATTTGACTTTTCAGAACTTCTATTGACAAAATGATTCATTATTAAGTAGACTATTACACATATTCTTATGCTGTCAGATATTGTTCTTAATGTGTGTGTAAGTTTAAGTTCTTTCTTATTTATTTCATTTATATTCGAAGAAGATGGATAGTCACTTTTTCAAGCTTACGAAGCTGTAACGGAGAAAATTTCTTCAATTTCTGCAGGAATACCAGAGCTGAATTGCTGTCGATTGACAAAAAATTGTCATCTGTGAGGAATAAAATTTTCCATTCTATCGAACGAATGAATGTCCAGAGCCGTACTTTTGAAGATCTTCAGCCCTGGCTATTATCCATGAAAGATAACCAGACCAAGACTGGTTACACGTATTTACTGATGACTCTGCCACGGCTTCCTTTGGTAGGGCTGGAGTTGGTGCTTACTCCAATTCATTTAATCTTAAAGAACCTCTTAGTGCCTGGTCAGACAATTTTGTTGGTGAGAATTTTGCAATATTTATGCTCTTAGGGCTATTAGTGTTACTCATGGCCAAAATATTGTCATCTTCATAGATTCTCAGGCCGCAATTAAATCCATTTCTGATTATAATCTATACCCATTAGAATTTGAATTCAAATGTAAACATCTTGTAGGCTCATTTCTTTTCTTAGCACTGAAAGAGCGATCTTCCTTCAATGAATCTCTTCCCATTGCGGCATTCAAGGAAATAAACAAGCCGATAAGTTGGCCAAAGAGGCTTCAACGCTGCCTCCACCTTGTCTACCTATTCCTCTTAGAAATGCCAAGCGACTTATCAAGGATAAAAATCATTATAAAAGAATATCCACTCTTAAAGAATTGGCTGATAGTAAATCTTGGTCTTGTCTACCCGTTGGCTAAAGATGTGCTCAACTTTCTGTCCTCCCTAGGGTGGAGGGAGTGGCGTGTTTTAGAATCATCACCGAACATGATCCTTTGCAGGCCCATCTGATTAAAATTAGCCTGGATGATTCTTCACTCTGCCCACTCTGTAATTCTGCACCAATGACTGGGGAGCATCTTTTTGGTTGCTTCTCTCTTCTTCGTGTTCTCTCTCTAGATAACTATAGAGTTTTCCCTCCTGCTAGAGCAACTTCTGTTTTGTGCTGGACTGCAAGATGCCTTATGTGCTAAAAGACGTTAACGGGTGTAATTTGTTTAAAAAAAGTGCCGCACGAAAAATTTCTGAAAACAAACATACCGTCATTATTGATAAATGTACATATGTTTGAAGAAGCACGGCAAACACTTTCAAGTGCTCCGCGGGCCTCCAAATTCACCAGATCTGAATCAAACGGAAAAATTTTGAGGTCAACTTGATTGCAATATGATCAAGCTAATATTATAAATTCCTTTATGAACCTTGCCGTAATTGAATGTAGTGCAATTTATATCACTACACAAATACCTATGGCAATCTTTCCCAATCGTATACTCTCACTTCCGATTCCATTTAGCTGCAGTCCATCCAGTAAAAACGATTATCCTTGGAGGTTGTCATAATAATATGATTTGACCATACATTTATAGAAACTTGTATGATAGGGCGATGTTACATAAATTCTCAAACTTCTGCAATTGATAAATTATAACTCATATGAAGTTATATCGCATTATTCTGTAAAACATATCAGATAAAAACTATGAGTCTTAATATGAGGTAGCGTGATTCGAGATATGATAGAATAATAATTATTTACTTAGTTTCATATTTAATGTCAATAATTTACATAAAAATTTCTACAAAATTATTTTTAAAGGGATTTTGCAGAAATCATATTGTTCGCTCAGTGAAATCGTTTTTGCAAATTCATGTGTGTAAATAATGTAAGTCTTTAGCAGTTATGAATGAAACCTGACATAATTTTGATTTCTCTTTTAATCCAGGGGTCCTCAACCCCTGGGCCACATAAGGAATGTTAAATTATTTCTACTTTATTTACTGTGATGTATTTTTTTCTTTTGGGTTTGTGCGACCTTTTACGGAAATCTCTTTATATTACATATTAGATCACTTTATACACTCTATGACAACAACAGCAACAACAAACTAAGAAGGAGCTTCCCGATTGTAATTAAATTTTGTATGCAAAGACATTTGTACCGAACATACAAATGATTAAAATTTTGTGTCCAATGAATGAATAACGAGAGCTACAGCACATCGGAGCTGCGTACTCAGCAGATGTCTATAAGAAGCGATTCTCAATCTGATAGTCAAAATTTCTGTTTCATTGTGATTTAGGATACCTTTCAACGACTAAAAAAATGCCTTGCGGCAGGATTTGAGCTCATTACGAGCAACTGTCAGAATTTGAAAGAGGTCGTATCATTGGATTGAAAGAGGTACGTGGGCAAATCGGAGAACCACTCGTCGTATGGTTCAAAGCCGTGCGGCCATTAGAAGATGCTGGCAAGAATGGGTGGACAGTAAAAAAATTCAGCGTCATGATGGTAGCGGTCGACCTAGGGTCACAGAAGATCAGGAGGACAGATTGATTGTTAGATCAGCTGTCACAGTGCATTATTCATCGTTTTCAACCATCAGACTTTCGTCTCGCACACGAGTGTCCATCATGACCCTTCACAGACGGCTGACAGAACAAAATTTGTGCTCGTACCGACCACTACGCCACTTGCCCCTCACGTCTGCTCACTATCGAGCCGGATTACAGTGGTGCTTGGCTCGATCATGTTGGAATCATGCTGACTAGGGGCATATAGTGTTTATCGAGGAATCTCTCTTCCAACCGATTCCTGCAGATCATCGAAGACGTGTCTGGAGACACCCAGGGTCTGCTGATCCTACTTTCACTATAGCACGCCCCATAAGCGCACAACGAGGAGTTATGGTCTAGGGTGCCATTTCATTTGACAGCTGGACCCCTTTGGTTATCATTAGAAGCACACTCCCAGCAAGTGGTACGTTGACGTCATTCTGAGAACTGTTTTGCTACCGTTCCTTTTGCAGTGCCCTGGCCTTATTTTTCAGCAAGATAATGCCGGACCACATACGGCCCGTGTTGAAATGAACTGTCATATAGCTTATCAAACACTTCCTTGGCCAGCTAGATCGCTAGATCTCTCTCCAATCGAGCATTTCTGGGATGTGATGGGAAAGTGACTGTATCTACCAAGAAATGTTGTAACCTGCCCCGACAATTGGAGCAAATTTGGCAAGAAATACCGCAGGGTGCTTTATCACTCTATGCCGCGTCTTGCGGCAGCTTGCATCCTGGCTAGAGGTGGGTCAACACCTTATTGAGTTCGTTACTTTGTAACTATGTAACTCTCAAATACATCATTCGATGTTTTTTGAAATTTAAATCATGTTCTATTCTGTACATGATCTTTCTACCCACCAATTTTTTGTCTCTATCGGACAACTCATTCTTGGTGTTTCATTTTTTTTGTTATAAGAGTGCATTAATTTTTTGGTCTAACTGTATTTCATTAGGAAGGCATGTTTAAATACAGTTAAATTGAAATTATTAAATCAAAACAATCTAAAATACAAGCAATCAACGTCACATCCCCCTTCCTCAGCGGTCCGTGGAACCGGTCCGTGACGATAAAAATATTGGAGAGTACTGCCTTAATCGAAGGGAAAAAAAGACGCGTAGAAAGTTTTAACACTTTAACGTTAATTTATTCACAGTTTATGATTGATAAAATTATTTTTTCCTTTTATTATTTTCAAAGTTTGGAGGAAGACATGCTATTAAAATAATATAAAAGGCAAATTTTATCAACTTATTTAATTATTAAAATTTATTGAACTATATATGTGAAAATATATAAAAAAGTATAATTGCTAAATTACTGCAGTCCCATTTGTGATAGCATAATTCTTATTTACTCTATACATCTATAGAATTTAATGAAGCATTTTTCATTTGCAAATTTCGCAACCGAGAAGCATGGGAAAACATTTTTTTCTTGTCTTAATCCCGAAGGGAAGATGAGTAAATTATATAAAAGAAATTTTTCACTATCTCCATTCATAATCACTAGAAGAAAAAAAAAATTTTTTTTCGACACTCACCTACAATCAAAAGATATTTAAAAACAGAAGAAGAATTTTTTCTGAATACAGACACAAAAAAGATGGTGTAGTATATATATTTCTTTTAAGGAGCCGTTCAAGCATTTAAAACTCACCGTGAAAAGAATTTTGTAATAAATGGTGTTTTAACGATTGAATTTGAATTAAAAGTTAAATTCAATATCACTTTTGTTCAACGAGATGTCTAGCATCGATGATATCCTTTGGATAAAATGACTTCTAGTTGAGGAGAAGGGAAAAATATTTAATTGAAAACTTTTAATTATTTCCTCCTTATTCGTAAAAAAGTTATTTCTGGAACGCAATGAGTTTCTTATAACTGTATAAATGAACATGCTCTAAAATACAGAATACTCTATAGGGATAAGATTTCGTAATTAAAAATAACGCAGGGAATGGATAAAAAACAAAACAAAACTGTAATATCCACTGGAGTGTATTAAAGATAATAATTTTATGACGAAGAAGATTTTTAATTGAAAAAAAAACGTACTTAGAACTGAGTTGATAAAGGCGTAATAGAGAGTGTTTGTGAATAGCAAGAAAATAAATGAAATCGTTAAATTTTCCCTTCATGAAAAAGAATATTAATGTATATTAGAAGAATAAAAAATGAACATTTTTCAAAAATATATGAAAATACTTCTTTGTCTTTTATGACAGAAAATATTCATCATCTTTTAAACAGGATAATATAGCTATGAAATGCAATATTTAAGTTATTGATGAGTTTTATACAAATTTGAAGTTTTTCGGTTAATAATTATGAGTTCAATACAAAGTATTTCTTGAAAAATAATATAAATAATCTGCCTAGTTTTTGATTTATTGAAAGAGTGATTTCAGATTGTAATTTTGTAGATTTAATGAAAAAATATGTAACCACACGAAAAACATGTCACCGCGTATCTGCATTTTATTCGAATACCGAAGTAAATAAATATTAAATGTTTAAAATGGATTTTCAATCAGTTTTGAAATAGATTTTGAATTTTTTATACTATTATTATAAAAATGTTTTTGAGACAAGATCAAAAAGGGAAATGCTTTGTAAGAAATATTCGTTAGAAAATATAAATTTCAAAAAATAGGATATTTTATTTTTCACTCTTCTTTCTATAGAAATTGAATTTCAAAATAACTTTTTATGTATCTTGCAAAGCGTTATGCATAAAAAATGTTTTTCTCCGTTTTTGAGACTTATTTATGCATTTTTTGCAAATTACCAACATTTTTGTAAAGCATTTTTTTCATACGGATTCAGAGTACAATACCATGTTGATTAATATTGCAACCCAAAAGTATATTTTTAATGCACAACCCATTCTATTATCATGAAATTGCTTTTCTAGAATATTTTTTGCAAAATACTAATAAATGGGAAGTGATATATTAATTATTTAGAGAAGTAATAGCTCTGCAGTTTTCAATATCAAGTATTTATTTGATTGGTTTGAATTTTCGGCACTGAATCCTCAAGGCATATACTGTGCAAAACTAAACGACTAAAATATTTAATAAAATATTTTAAAACCTTTTTTAAGATTTTCAAGCATATTTAATTCTTAAAATTTTGCTCATCAATGGATAAGAGGATAAGCTTTGAGTAGTACAAAGGCTTCAGAACATTTTGAATACTTGAAGATAAGAAAATTTTCATTGTTTCGTTTTCATATTGTTGACTAAATTTTACGTTTTTTTAATAGTAGATATCTTAGCGCTTGTTCATATACTTTTAAACTTAATTTTTCAAATGCGTTTCATAATTATTTTCTATTTGCCTATTTAGTTGCAAGTTCCTTTTCAACAAGTGAGTTATTCCAATAGTTACGCGTATCCGGAAGAGGTTTAGACCCTGTAGGAACTACATGTCTTGAAGTTTCAGTAATATATGGCATTTTGCTGTGTTTAGGATGGAGTTAGAGAAGTTAGGTTATATTGATTGCGTTTGGATAGAGTTCGTTTCTTTAGAAGAGGAAGGCAGAGTATGAATGGAGTAAGATGTATATTGTTCACTAAAGAATTTTTTCTTATTTGAGAGAGACAAATATGTCCTGGGTTTTGGTCGCAAAGTCAGTGGTATATGTCTGAGTGGTTTAATTTTTCCTTGGTCTGCAGCTGAATGGGACTTTCAGTTATTGGAGTTCTGCCAGCAACTATCTTTTTTTGGCTTCAAATAAAGAGATAAATCTACGTTGTGTTTTTAGGGCTTGTATTTTATTTTCTTCCATTTAGGTCAGTGCATCTCAAAGTTCCAATATTTGCGACCCAATATTCAATCCTAATCACCACCACCCCGAATACATCACATATGCGCGTCTATGCGGAAAACGGTTGTCATTGGAATGCAAATCGCGCAACTTTGAATCGGCAGTTAACGGATTTATTATTAACGGTACAAATTATCAAGATAAGTGTTAGTTTTTATATGTAGTTCTATATATTACAAGCCCATGGGGTCACCGGTAATTATCAAAATTGTTCTTAACTTTGTATTTCTAAATTATTTATAAAATACATTGTGTAGCGCACTGATACATTTATAAGTGGGATATATCAGTGTAAATGTGTATTTTATTTTGTCAGAGTGTAGTATGTTTGCTTATTTTCAGTAAATTAATAGTTTTTTAAAGTTTTCTTTCATTTTCGACTTTTCAATATGCTCGCGCCCCCCTTGTAGAGTTGTCGTGCCCCTCAAGGGGGGGCGCCCCGCAGTTTGAGAAACGCTGCATTTAGGCATTTCAAATAATACGGTTGATGGCTTCCTTGTAATTTACAAGAACTGATTGCGATTCAAAGTATCTGGCGGCTGGTTGCAGAAAAGCCTACACAAGTTTCTTTTCTTCGGTAAACTAAAGTAAAATGTCTAAATCTTTGGCATTTAAGACAGCGCAAGAAAGTGGGAACATACGGCCTCTCTGGACCTGAGTGCGCTTTAAGCTAACTAACTTATTTTTATGAATTTGAGAAGAGTAGGAGCGAGGAAAGTTAATATATGTTTTGTTGGGTCGATATAAAGGAAATAAATTATTGTTTTATTTATACACACAAGTGATTGAATATAACTAAACATTTTTTTGGTAATACCAATAGATTTTTTTAGCAATATTTAACTTGATGGATTTGGGATAAAAATAATCACTCTGAAAGATATATATCGTTAAGAATGTGTGACTTAAGATCCTTTAGAAAAATATTACAGATATAATGAGAGGAAGTCATACAAGTTTATAATATTTTGATTATTAATTCATAATTAAAAAATATGTATACATTTTAAAGAACTGAACTATAGACGGAAAAGGCTTCTAAATTTACTATATTTATTTATTATAATAAAAAAGGAGAAAGTTTTTGATAATATATTATTTTATTATAAATGAAATATTTAAATTAGAATTTTCATTAAAATAGGTAAAATTTAGTTTTTATAAATCAAAAGTGAAAGCTTGCTTTATGAATTTTTAATTCACAGTTATTTCTGAACAGATTTGAGGGAGTTTTTGTAATCTTCATGAAGATTTACCAAGTTATCTAATGCAGAATTTACGCGTCTTTTGTGTAAATTTATATAAACAAAGATTGTTATAACTATTTAACAACTTCAAGCATCTGTGTTACCCTTAATTAGTCAGCTTGTGAGGTATTCGCTCGTGGGTGATACCTTACTTCTAAGTTATCTTCATGACCTAGAGGTGGGGGGAGTGAATGAAGAACCAGGCGTTGCCATGATCTAAAAATGTCTTTATTAAGATCTTAACTTCAACACTGACAATGATAATATTTATATTATAACTTAGCGGATCTGAGATGTGAGAAAACACACAACACGTATTACCAAATAAGTGCGACTTTAATCACTTTCTTCCCACCTATTCCTATTCTCAACTTATACACAGTCTTAATAGATAACAGAATTACCCTACCTTAATCTCTTGTTTAACCGCAATATTCTCGGATCTTAAATATCTTTTGTTTATCTCGCGTGGAATAGTATCCATTTTGACTTGATTGCTCTATCACGGATATCCTCACACTCAATGACGCGCTTAAACTCACGCACTTATCCTCAGACTAGCATAATCACTTTCCAATAGGTCATACGTTTACGTTAAACTACTGCTATTTAAAAGTTTTCTAATTTGTATATTCACGCTTCGCTTCTGGATTTGGTTGGAAAGAATTTGCCTTTTTCGGCCGCAAAGAACACAAGAGGAGTTTTTAGTAGAAAACGCGATGAGCCCATCACTAGCTTGAAAAATCGGCTGGTGTACAGAATAAAAATATACTGCCCAATCCAATCCTAGAATATATTAAAATTATTTGGTCATATTCTCCTAAACCTACTGAGAAGGAAGCGAAGTCATGGAAATATTTCAAATCGTGTAAGAACCATATGACATATAATGTCAGTATTGCAAGTACTTTAAAAATCTGTGCGAAATGAATCTAATAATAATAATTTTTTTATTCTTGTTGAAAGGTTGTTGAATTTAATGCATGAAAGGAAGAAATTTATTGTATTTACTTATGTTACTCTTTAAAAGCAATTCATTAAAAGTTACAGATAAATTTTATATTAAAACCAAAATCTTTCATTTAGACTGGTAACATTTGTGCCGTTTTGAACATAGGTTTATTTACAGGTTTGCTACGTAGGTTTGCTGAAAATCTGGTAACAAGCAATATTCCTTGTCATAAAATAAAATAAATTATTAAATTACTTGAAACCTTTAATGGCTGAATGAAATGTTGCAGCAATTAAAAATTTACGTTCAAAATTAACTGGAGCAACCATTGTAACAAACACTGGTTCATATTTTTCTAAATGCAGAAACATATTGAAGGCCATTTCCTTTTAGGATTTAATAGCATATGAACAAATAATTTATTTATGAACGCATCTCAAAACACGTTTAATTTAAGTGTAATGGCGAAAAATAATACAGGACTTAATACGTAGATTTGTTTAGAAAGAGCGTTTCAGAAATTGAGAAAATTTTATCAAAATAAATGGCTCTTTTTCTATTCATAATTTCGAGAGAAAAAGGGGAATCAATCGACTTTTAAGAACCAAATCGAACGAATACACGGAAAAAACAAGTAATATAAAAAAAAATTAAGCCAATTCCTACTTAGATCAACAAAGAAAATTTTTATTTTACCTACTTTTTATTAAATAGTTACAATTAACAGAAATATGTATAAACATATGACAGAATCACAACATTAAGAGGTAATTAATTTTTTATTATTATTAAAGTATCATATTCTCATCCAAAACAATCGTGTATATAAAATTTCAATTCAACTGAATGCTTTAAAACGTGAGAAAAAAACCTTTTAAAGTTTTGACACAAGTCGCCAAAATGGTCGCTAAGTCGCCAACGTGGCTGTATTTGTAATTCTTTAAATAATTAGTTTTAATCAATTAATTTTTATTAATTATAATTAAATTACTGTATTGTCATCTAAAATAATCATGTATATAAAATTTCAGGTCAATTGAGCGCTTTAAAATGTATTTTATTAACGAAGGAAAATTCCACCAAGATAAATAAATAAATAAATAAACAAACAAATAAATAAATACATAGAGAGTGTGAGTTAAAAGTAGGAATTGAATAAGGATTCTTCTTATTATAGGGAGATAGGCTTTATAACAGCTCAGTAAACCTTTATGGAAGAACTTGTATAATTATATTACAAAACGTATACCATGAATTCTTTTTTCGTTATGATTAGAATAAAAGTATATAAAAGATAAAACCATTTTCATTTACTTTAGAACTGGTTAACTGGCTGGGTGGCATAGTTGGTTTGGCATTGGTCTTGTACGCCCACGTTTGCGGGTTCAATCATGGCCCAATGAAATAGATCGTTATGATGCAAAAAACCGTCAGCGCCCATGTTATATGGTGTAACAGATTCCTTGAGTATCTGTTTGTCTTGGGTGCTCTCGTGAAAATTAAATTTCTAGTTTGGTATCGTATCGTCAGAGCTCAGGTGCTCCTCCTTCCCTGGAGAGAAAAGTGGATGTCAAAATTGCTTATGACGATTGGTATACCACCTATTTGATGCCGCACTAAAAAATATACCAACTCCTGGGGAATGTACTTGGTCTGCAATGGTAATCCACCAATCCGCAGCCCCATTAAAAATAAATAATTATATTAAAAACCTTTTTTTCAAATCCAGACGATTGCTCAGTTTTTCGCAGTGAGCTAATAGCCATTGATGAGACCCTTGGTTCTCTTGCATCTCTTCCAAACGGAAAAGAGATTTGGATACTGTCTGATAGTAGAAGTACAATACAGAACTTGTCCAAATGGCAAAGTGTGAGAGATAATGTTGGAGTGTCAAAACTCAGCAAGTTAAAACGACTTTTTACATCGCATCAAATTCATCTGCAGTGGATTCCCTCTCACATAGATCTAGAGCAGAGGTTCCCAAACATTTTTACCTCATAGACCCCTTGTCAAGTTTTTCACACAGTTTTAGGTAGACCCCTTGTTACTAATATTCAATTTTTGCAGCTGGAATAGAGCTACTTTACAAGATTTAAATTCCTAACTGTAGAGAAGTATAGTGTTTAAAACTTAAGAAACAACAAATTAATTAAATCAAAATTTAATTAATGCATAAAATAACTGTTACATAAATTAACTGAGCAACAAACAAATGTTTTTAGTGCGAGGGACGACTCTGAGGATTCAGTAGCAAATTTTCAACATTTCGTATCAGTCTTGTCAGGTTTAACCCAAAATATATCCTCGGTTAATAGTGTCCAGTCTTTTCTTTTCTTTTTTGGGGGTGGGGGGATTGACAAACGTGCTGAAACTCCTCAATTGGAAAACCAATCACAAACTTTCTCAAGATATTCTATAATTTGGGATAAATAATAGGTATATATTTTTAAAGCCAAAATTGCTGACATCCGTTTCTGAACTTTACTTTAAGGTATGCGACTACGTTCGGAACCGTGATATTGCAAAAGCATATAAATGGATAATATTTATATTTAGTGTCCCTTAGATTAGAAAATGTGTATAAAATTGTTTTAAGAACTGTATTACAATACAAAATTACAATACAAAATTAAGTATAGTATTTTGACAAAAATGAACAAAGAATGACCAATTTTCAAAATATTCTCCTTTTGCGAAAAATGCTTCTATTATAATAATATTTTGCCTGTACGTAGCTCAGACCTCAGTACAGAGCCTCGACTAGAATTTTTAAAATATATAACTTAGAAGTGGGTTTATCCATGTTTTATGACAACTGAGGGGAGAAATTTTAAGAAAAAAAACGCCGATAATTATTTCACTTGGTTGTAACTCTGAAAATATTGTGAATTTTTCAAAAACCATAGTTGAGCCTCTGTACAGAGGTCTGAGCTGTATACAGGCAAAATATTATTATAATAGAAGCCTTTTTCACAAAAGGAGAACATTTTGATAAAAGGTTATTCTAAGTTAATTTTTTGCCCAAGTATTGTATTTAAATAAATTTTTTTGTCAAAATTTCCTTAAAACAATTTTATACATGTACTAGCCGTTACCCACCCGCTTCACTGGGTATTTCACGATATTGTATATATGTATACTGTTTACATATATATTAATTATTGATATCTAGCATTAAGAATTCGATTGTATTGAAAAATATATTTATAGCTGTTACACACTCGCCCCTTGATATAAAAAGAACATAAATTATAATATCTAATTTCTATTTATATCTAAAATAGAAGGAGAAAGATTTTGTTCGCTCACAAATTAACCTAATAATCAAGTGGATTTCCACCAAAGCAACTTTCAGTGGATCTCTACTCCATAAAATAAACATGCGTGCTAAATTTCAATTCTAAATCTAACAGAGCAAAAGCGGAATTTTTATCATCAATACCTCGTTGACAGCATTCTTAGCGGATTCCAATTCAACAAAAGAAGCATGCAAACCAAATTTTGTTATTGTAGTCTTAGCAGTTCAAAAACGGGAATTTTGTCTATCAATACGCCCCAATAACTCTCCCCGCTTCCCCCTGGAGTTGATTTCCGTAAAATCCATTCTTAGTGGAACTCTATTCAACTAATGAAAAAAGTGCTCAACAAATTTCAAGTAAATGAGTTAAATTCAAAAACAGGAATTTTTCTATAACACGCCTTAATTCCTCGCAACCCCACTCCTTTGGGGGTCCGTTTTCGCAAAAATCTTTGTAAAAGGAAATTTATTCCATGAACGGAACATACCTTCTAATTTTCAAGCAGGTGTTTCTATTAGTTGAAAAGCGGAAATATTTATCTATTACGCCCCTTAATCCCCCTCAGTGACCCTTAGGGATCAAATTTCCCCAAAACTATTTTGTAGCGGATCTCTACACCATGAAAGGAATTCGTTTACCAAATTTTAAGACAGTACGTCTAATAGTTTAAAAATGGAAATAATGATCTATAACGACCCTTAAGCCCCCGCAACGCCACTTAGGAAATGATTTTCACAAAACCCATCTTAAGAGAGATCACTACTCAGTGAATGGAATCTGCTTACTCAATTTCAAGATTTTACGTCTAATAGTTTAAAAAAGGAGTTAATTGCCTATATATAACGCCCCTCAATTCTCCACAACGCCACTTGGGGTCGATTTTCACAGAACCCATTCTGTAGGGGATCTGTACTCTATGAAAGGAATCCGCTTACCGAATTTTTTTCAAGACTGTACGTCTAATAGATTAAAAATGGAAATAATTATCTGTAACGCCCCTTAAGCCCCCGACACGCCCTTTGGAGGTCGATTTTCGTAAAAATCATTATGTAGGGAATCTCTACTTTATGAAAGAAATCTGTGTACCAAGTTTTTCACGACTGTACATCTAATAGTTTAGTAATGGTAATAATTATCTATAACGCCCTTTAAACCCCCGTAACTCCCCTTGGGGTTCGAACTTTGCAAATCCGTTCTTAGCTGACGTCTACTTCATGAAAGGAACCTACCTACCAAATTTCAAGTCTGTAGGTTTAATAGTTCCGGAGATATCGTGATTAGTCAGTGAGTGAGTGAGTCGCTTTTCTCCTTTATATATATATAGATTCTAATCTAAGGGACACTAAATATCATAAAAATCATCCGTTTATGCGCTTTTTTAAATAAATTTATAAATTATGCTGTTGCCTTGAAACTGCAAATTATCCTCATTAAACTTAGTAAATAAATCTGTTAAATAGGTAAGTCTAGTTTCCATTTGATTGAATTTCTTTTTAAAATTAAAGTCAAGATCCGGTTTAATGAGAGTCACAATCGTAGACCACAATTTACACCTCATGGACCTCCAAATTATTTTTTGGCTAACGTAGACCCCTTGGAGGTCGTCATAGACCACTGGGGGTCTATATAGACCACTTTTTGGGACTCACTGATCTAGAGGGAAATGAGATTGGGGACACTTTTGCCAAGGCTGGCCCTTGCGAGGTACCAGAGCCGTCAGTACCCTTCACCTTTTTGGAGATTTTCTTTTGAACTAAACACCAGAATAAGACCACTTGGATTACCCCCCCCGAGAGCACCATTGGTATCAGTGTTCTCGTCTTGGAGGCTCTCTGGCTCTCGGTTTTACAAGACATGATCAAACTCTTCTGGCCTGCTTTCGAAGTGGCCATCTTAAAACAATGAAATGTTCCGAAGGATGCAAGAGCTTTGAAATGTGCACGAGCTGTTTTTCTAATCCGGCCTCGCCTGCTCCCATCCTTGAATACCTAGGGCTCACCAAGCTGGATTTAGCAGACGATCCCTCGCTGGTGTTGGATTTTTTGAAAGTGTACGCTATCATAGACCTTGTCTAGCACTACTGATCAACGGGGGCGTGCAATAACAACTTTTCTTTCAAATTAAATTTCCCACACACATTACACACATTGTATAAAACTCTTTTCTTATCACTATGGTAAGTTATATTTGCTTTGTGGACTTTCATTTAAAAGAATAATCTTTGCTTTCCTCATAAATGAGTAATGGCTTCATGAAAATAATATCATTTTTTTCGGATATATAACAATGAAATAACAAGAGAGAAGAGAGAGAGGGGGGGGGAGGGGGTCAGATATTATGTTATGTTTTTAATGATTTTAAGACAAGAAGTTTATATTTTTGATAAAACTTATTTATTTTTTCTTAAAACTCTTTTTTGAAATTAGAAGTTTTATCGACAATAATACAAAGTCTAAGCATCTTTTAAATGATAATTGCAAAAAAAAACCAACCAGCATATATGTGTTTTATTAGTAGTTATAGTATGAAAAAAAAAGAAATAATTAAATAAAATTTTTTTTTTCAGAAATTACATTTTAAATTTTATAATACAATCTGAAAGTTTTTCAGTTATGAATTTTTATTTTTTAAAATTAAAGAAATTGAATTTAAATTTTGAAACAAAATTTTAGAACAATTTTTTTCATTTTTAAGCATATATAAAGAAATTGATTTTGGTAAGTATGTTTTTCCAGATACAGAAATAACTCTTTGCTCGTAAGAGATAGAAGAAAAAGATGAGTATTTTATCATATGAAAGGCATTTTAACTGCATACAATTTTAAGAAATATATTTGAACTTTTCAAGAATATTAATCATTAATCTTTCTCAAGTTGTAGAAAAAGCTAAGAAATAAGCTATTTTAGTTCTTTTTCCTTATGAAAATGCAATTTTTTTTTATAAAGAACACAATGATAATTAATGTTTCACATTAATGATAGAATTGCGTAAGCTCTCTCTAAAACATTAAATTTATTTTTCAAATTATATTGGTCAATTAGGTTTATATTATTTATATTAATATAATTCCCGAGATCTTTATTTTTCAATTAATTTTTATTAAGTTAGTTGAGTGTACATCAATGGGATTCTTGAAAGTGTTTTTTCTCTCAAAAGAGGAAAATCAATGATGTAAGGATAATATTAAATTTAATATTAGTGCAAAGAAAATCAAATATTAGAATAATCGATTTTCCTTACCTTTTACATAAAAAAATCTAGTGCTTCTTTTTTAAGTTTTAAGTGACATGTAGAACATATGATGAATTTTATAAAAAACACCAACTTGAATATTTTTTCCAAGTTCCATATTATTTAATTAAATATAAAAAAATGAAACATTTATTCGCTTTATAGAGCTTTTATATTAAATTCTTTTTTTATTAAAAACAAATTCCATATAGGAAAAATAATAGAGTTTGAATTAGTTTGAAAGGGATGATAGTTTAACTAATTAAACATTAAACAATCTGAAAAAGTTCAGTTTTTTAATACATTTCCTTTTTTTCAGAGCTTTCATGCACACACAAAAATACTTTAATATTTATTCGGTTTTAAACATGCCTTTTAAATTTCCATTAATGAAATGATTTAATATTAGATAGTCGATTGTTAATGTGCTGGTTTTTATGCTGCCATTTATTGTCTTTATTGTGATAAAAAATCTATAAGTTTAAATTCTTTTATTTATATTTTTAAATTGCATATGTTTTCTTATTTTATTCTAATTACTTACACACTTAAATAAATACGTTTCTTCTAATTAAATTTCACGTTTTAGATTACATTAATTCGTTTTCATAAGAAATATGTAAGAAGTTTTGCTTCTTGAGAAAACAAGATGTTGTAAGATATTTATTTTTCATTCTTTAAATGACTGCATTTTGGCACACAAGCCTTTGAAGACACGGTGAGTTTCCCAAGAGTGAGAGCCGTATAAGTAGGGACACCATCTGGTGGTGGCTTTCTCTACCAAATTTTGACGCTTGAATTAGCTTAATTCAAGATCTCGTGAGATGCCGTGAGTACCAGAGCTAAATTGATATTCATGCAACCTTTAAAAGCCACATAATCATATGGCTACATAATATATTTCACATCCAGAAAATCTATCGATTTCAACCGGGATCGAACCCCCAACCTTAGGCTTACGAGACGAGAACGTAACTTCCTAAAAAACCGAGCCGACCGTAATATATTTATTCTGCCTTCATGTGATTTATTAGTCCAATGAATGCATTCCTTAATTATTAATACAATGCTTAATTGGATTTTATAAACCCCTTGATATTTCAAGACACACTATGTGTTTAAAAACCGAAATCTGAAAGGGGGGGTCTTGGGTACTTTAAGCCCTGAGAAAGTTTAAAAAGATATGATAATGTGCTAAGTTCTAAATTTTTTTCATTTGATGTGGAGTAAATTTTTATAGAAATAAGAGGAAAACAGAAAGGTAAAAGTGAAGAAGTAAGTTTTAAAAGAGATAAAATAAGGAGAACATTTGCAATCGATTCAAACAAACTAATGTTTTTTTATTCCCTTTTTTTGGAAATTAAATCCCTAGAAATTTTTAGAATTATCATGTTCTTTTTTAATGAAGTAAAACATGGTATAGAATTTTAGGATGTCTGAATTTACATTCCTAGATACTTTAATTTCATTAATTCTGAGAATTTTCACAAACCTTCCGCATTGCCTTCTAGTGCTGCAAGGATTCCAGAAATTTCAGAAGACATTTACCTTTAACAAGAGCATTACGTTTGAGGTATTTAGCTTAAACATGCATCATAGATTTTTTAAGTTTCAACTTATTGATATTATTTACCACATTATTTCTATTGCACTTATTTTTAATCTAAAGTCAGTTTGGGCCAAATAGAGATGTGGCAGTGGTCTGATTTAAAAAAATAAAATATGAAACGTTTTGCAAAATATACACAAGTGAGTTCAGCATCTGTAAAGGAGGAGATAATTTTGAACTTTTATGAGTAATATAAATGCGTCTTAATTTTTCTACATTAGCTTGAAAATTCTTTTAACCATTAACATAAAACACTTGTTTTTCAGCTTATTTTTTGTACAGTAAATTCCCGAATTGTCTATGTACGAACCAAAATAAACAAAATTTAAAAATTCAAAGCATAAACAAAATTTTTATTTATTCACTGTTTTTTTTAGCACAATTTTTTTCATTGCAACTAAATAACTTTATTTTGAGCATTATTAAATTAGCATTGAGCTGAGAACTTGATACTAATAATTCTGGAGGAGAATATGCAAATCTCTTGAAACATTTGTTAAAAATTTAGAACTATTACTGACAGAAAAAATTCCTTAACATCTTTCCGGACGTGACTTGTTTAATACAATCAGTGCTTTTAACTTTACGAATTTGATTCACTCATTTTTATCAAATATTCTCCGAAATGACTTCTTTAAGTAGTTTGGTAGTTGTAAGCGATTTTATGAAAACTTTTCTTATTTGATAATTTTTAGACATGGCTGAGATAACTTTGGGTTTGTCAAGATATTTTTAAGGAGACAATTGATATAATTGTAACAAAATGTCATTATAATTGTAGAAAAAAATGATAATTCTGAGAAAAATCAATCAAATAGTAACAAGTAATTAAGTTACCATTTAAATAATGCTAAAAATAACAACAAAAAACCCCATAAATTATTACCTATTTTTTATTGTGGTAGCATTTGTTAATTTTATGTTAAAAAAAAAACTGGAATTTATTTTACAGTTAATGGCATTTTTGAAGTACTTATTGCAAATTTTTATTTGGGAGCTTATTATAAAGCTTACTTTGAAGTAGTTAGAATCAGGGAAGATAAATATGAATAATTTTAATATGTGAATTCACAATAATTTAATATAAATGAGATTAATTTAAAATTTGGGAAGTGAAATTACAGTAATGAATGTGATATTTGAAAATGACAATTATTCAATATTGATAATTTATTATGCAGTTATAGAATTCATTCTTCAACCTGTTAAGAATTATTTTAATTAAAATTTATTGAATTGGAAAACATATCTTTGAAACTTTAGAAGCTTGAATGTTATTAACAGTGGATTTAATGCAAAACTTTATAGTAATTTATAATTACTAATATTTATCATATTATATAAAAGCACAAAATATAATAAATAAAACATGACACAATCATTTACGAATGCATAATATTCTTTTTTACCACATTCACGTATCGAATCCTAATATTAAATTTCTTTACGCATTCTTTAGTCGAGAAAATTATGAAAACATTTTTAAATTCCTAAGAGAAGATAATATACCTTACAAGAAAATCTTAAATAATTTCCATTCATGAACATCAAAATGTTTAAGAAAATGATTTTTGAAAGACCAAATTTAAAGGTATATAAAAAATGAAGGGGATTGTTGGCAGAAGGCAAACACAAAAAAGATGGCACCGTGAATTTTTCTTTTAAGAAACCTTTTAATACGTTCAAAACTCCCTATGAAAAGAGTCTTAAATTAAATGGCATTTTAATGACTAAATGTGAATTAAAAGTTAAATTGGCTTTTTTTATTGGTACCTAGCACCATTACTATCTTTTAGATAAAAAGATTTCATGTCAAGGAAACGGGAAAATTTAATTGAAAAGTTTTAATTATTTCATCCTCATTGATAAGAGAGTTATTCCTAGTACTCAATCAGTTTCTTTTACCTGTGTAAGGGCACTTATATTTACATTATTTTAGAGAGAAAGCATTTCGTAATTAAAAATGATATTGAGGATGAATGAAAGGCGAAAAGCATTTTTTTATGATAAGCACATGTGTCTATAGAGATGGTATGTTTAAATCGATGATAAAAAATATGACTTTTAATTAGAAAAAAAGGCAAAGAACGGTGTTGATAAAGGCGTAATGATTCTGGAATTTCAGAAAAAAAAGATATATTGATCAAAAAAAGAAAGTCATTCATAAATAGTAGAAGAAATGATAAACACCTTAAATTAAAAAGAACTTTAGAGGTTTATTTTAATTTTTTGAATCACAGGAAATAATATCCTGCTTAAATAATCATTTAAGCAGGATAATCATAATATTTGAAATAATTTTGCGTGAAAACTTGGGATAAAAAATATATATGAAGTTGAAATTTTTAATGGTTATGTTTCTTTCAAAAATATGATTACAAGGAAAAAAAATTACTAAAAACTCACGGGTCTCATAAATGAGAATGGTGCTATTAATTCTATTATTTATTCTATTTTTGTTAGAAATATTTAAACTATGAAGCACACACACAGTGCATTTGTTGTCAATTTCAAATAGCGGATGAAAAAGTATTTTTTTATTAAATTGGTTTTTTTAACCACGTTTAATCCAAGTTTTGACTGTTAAAATATAGCAAATAGTTTTTTACCATTAAATATAAGTCATGTTCGTAGTATATAACCATTAATATATTGATTTCATATTAATGTAATGATTAATCCGTGATTTTCTGGACAACATATATTTCAGACATACAACAATATATAAAAAAATGAAAAATATTTTGAATTTTGTTACTTTTTAATCTTAAAATTTTAATCTCCATTCAGCTGTATAAATATATTATCGGAAGATTGTTTTTGTTTATTTTTCAAATGTTGCTGAGTAAAGAAAGTTTTCTTCAAAAATATAAACTATACGAAAAAAACAAGAACATTTGGAAATGACATTTTTATATTATGACAGTATATTTAAAGAATTATTATAATTATTAAAAGTATTAAAGAGTATTTTAAGTATTTAAAAATTACAATTTTCAACAGTTTTGTTTTTAGATGTTTTATTCAAGACAAAAATATTTTATTGGATAAATTTATTTTAATGTAACTGTGATCTTATTTTATAGAATGTATAAGTTACATTTTTGGAATACTTTTTTTAATATCAAAAGTTCAACTGTCAAAGAGTTTTAGCATGAAAATACATAAAAAACATTTTATTTGTTATGCGTTTTAAATAAATTCGAGCATACGATAACTATTTAAATATAAAAAATTATACTAAATCATTATTTTATAATTTGTAGCAAAGATAAAATAATATTTTTTTATATTGTCTACAACATCAAATATTTGTTGGTTTGGGTGTTGTATTTGTATTGGAATTGTGTAACACTTTTTTTAAAATTAAATTTCTATCTGCTTTCGAATTCCAACTTGATCACTCTTTTGTTCCTTTTTACAAATTTTTTTTTGATTTATCTGGATGTTTACATTTTTAGTAAATAATTAATCAGTGGTTGAATTAAATTTAAATATTTTTTTAGAATCATTTTATTAACAGTTAAAAAAAATCTGAATTAAAAAGCGATGTAGTCGTTTACTTCTTCCAAAATAAAACTACAATAGACGACAGAATAAATGAAAAATTACAGAATACGAGAAAATTAATTAGTTTGGAATGAAAAGAAACTACTAAAAAGGAGAAAATATAAATGGAATGCTATTTTTGCTTTTTCTGGCTTGATGTAATAACGTCTAAGTAGAAAGCAAGCTTAAATAGAATAAGAAAAATCAAATTAAGAATACCGAATGTGTCAAATGCCTGCCTACTTTTTTAATTTCATGGTAGTATAGAAATGCCCTCAACTCTGAGTTTGTATGTATTATATTTTCAATATTGGCATTGAATATAAAATTATAATGAACGATGTATATTAGATATAGATACCGTTTGGTTGTTTTTAAATGAATGTAGACTTGCAGAACTGACTTCATGTATTTAAATGTTAAACTCTTATATATTGTTTTAAAAGCCTTTACTTTAATAGACTATTAAGAGTATACATTAATCATTACATCATTAAGAGTACTTACTCATTTACATAGGAGTATAAATTTAGAAAATACTAGCCGTTACCCTCTCGCTTTGCTGAGTATTTGATGATGTTGTATAAATATATACTGTTTAGGTATGTATAAACTATTGATATCAAAGTCCTAGCATTAAAATTGATCGATTGTACTGAGAAATATACCTGTAACTCTCGCCTCTTGATATAAAAAGAGAGAGAGAGAGAGAGAGGATAGTACTTCTAATTAATAATTTCTAATAATCTTTAAAATTGATATAGAAGGATTTTTGCGCTCTCATAACCCAATAACAGTGGATCTCTACTGCATAAAATAAACATGTGTGCCAAATTTCAAGTCTAAATCTAAAGAGTAAAAGCGGAATTATTAGCAATACACCCCTGTTAAGAATCAATTTCCAAAAGAGCTGTTCTTAGCGGATTTAAATTCAACAAAAAAAAGAAACATGCAAAACAAATTTCATTATTATAGTCCTAGTAGTTCGAAAACGGGAATTTTTTTATCAATATACCCCAGGAGTCGATTACCGTAAAATAAATTTTTAGCGGATCTCTATTCAGCAAAAGAAACATGCTTAAAAAATTTCAAGTATGTGGGTCTAACAATTCAAAATCAGGAATTTTCTTTTATAACTCACCCGGATCCCTCGCAATTCCCCTTTAGGGTTTATTTTCTCAAAACTCTTTGTTAGAGGAACTTAATTCTATGAGAGGAATACGTCTATCAATTTTGAAGCAGGTAGGTCTGATAGCTAACAAACGAAAATATTTATCTATTTCGCGACTTAATCTTTCACAACGTTCCTTGAGGGTCGATTTTCGCGAAACCTATTTTGTAGAAGATCCATGAAAGGAATCTGCGTACCAAACTTCGAGACTGTACGTCTAATAGTTTAAAAATGGAAATAGTTATCTATAACGTTTCTTAATTCCCCACAACGCCACTTGGGGGTCGATTTTTGTAAAAACCCTTTCGTAACGAATCTCCACTCCATAGAAGGAATCTGCTTATACCAAATTTCAAGACTGTACGTCTAATAGTTAAAAATGGAAATAATTACCTATAACGCCCCTTAAGTTCATGAAAAAAATACAATTTGAATACATTGGTTTCTTATATATATATATATATATATATAGATAGATAATCGCTTATAATAGTTTTTAAATCTACTCTAATAAGGACAGTATCTGGATCCTGACAGGCAGCAGAAGCTCCATCCAATATTTGAAGAATTGACCAAAAATTATGGACAGTACTGGTCTAGATATTATATCCAAATTGGCTAGGCTTGGTCAGAGGAAACAAGTATGTCTCCAGTAGATACCATCGCATGTGGGTGTGCCTGGAAACGAGCCAGCTGATTAGTTGGCTGGTAGGGGTAGGGGGTCTAACCCCACTTCCTCTGTCTTGAGCCATTCGGAAATTCATTCCCGCCACAGAGATAAAATGAATTTGACTTGGCGAAACCCTCCTGCTCACCACTGGTACACTGCTAAGAGTCCTAGCCTGTCTCTACAATGCAGGAGTTCCAGGACTCTTCAGACGGCCTTGGCGCGTTATGGAAGCGGTCACCTGCGTGTTGCGATCTTTGTGCAGGGGGTAAAGTCTTTCTTTACCTGTCCTTGCTCTTTCCCTGCTTCTCCTGCTCATCTTCTGGACTGTTGGGGCATTTCCCTGAGGACAGTTGTTTGAAGATCAAGACCTGGTGTGTGACATTATTATGCGGAAAGGTCAAATGGACTTGATGTAGGCTTTTCTGCTCCAAGGGGATTTGAAACAACAACAACATAAATCAGTTTTTAAACTGATTTTTAGTTTTTTTGTTATTTGTAATCTAATTTTCCCGATTGCTAAAATTAGGAGAAATGTCTTCGCAACTTGATAAAATCCCTCATCTCACTTGTCATAATTTCCACTGATTTTCAACGTTACCATGACAATGTGGGAAGCAAAATAGCTGAATAATAGCGGAAGGTTTAAATGCATAAAATTTTGAGAGTGCGTTAAGTACTTGGAAGACAATATGTTAAGGAAAGGACAATAAGGAAATTTAATTTGTTACAAGTTTTTTTTTTAGAATTCTTCGGAAAAGTTTTAGAGCTGTACGGAGTTTCTTTCACTCTTTCATTTAATCATTGCAAGTATAATTTATAAGCAATCACTATTAAACGTAACACGATTTGGATGAATCTGTGTTTCTCATCTCACATTTTTGCAATATTTAAATGCATATATTGTCCTCAGATGTCCTTTTTAATTAAAATTCGTATACGATTTGTGGCAGTTAGCATACTGTTTATCCTCAAAAACTCATTAGAAAATTTTTAAGAAAAAATATATTTGTTCTTAAAAGTTTTAACAATATGTTGTCTTTTAAAATATAATTTTTATTTTCACATTTGTCATATTTTTTTCTGACTGCGTAAAAAAAATATTTCTATTTTTTTCATTTAATTTCATAATACAAGAGTATCGGATAATTACACCGGATTGATTAGAATTTTTAAGAAAAAAAGGATTGTGTGTGTATGTGTGTGACATCTTTTAATGGAGTATTTAAAAGTTTTTTTTTACCTAAAAAGCAGAAAATCGATGATATAAAAATAATATTAATGTAAAGTTCAGAATAATTAATTTTCATTACCTTTCAAAAGGAAAAAGGAAAAGAAACATGGTTCTTTTTTTTTTATTTTAAGACGCGTCGAATGTGAAACGTCTTTGTATAAAACACACCAATTTTAACTTTTTTTTCATGTTCTATAGTATTCGATTATGTTAAAGAAATGAGAAGTTATTTTTTTCATATGTTTTTATGAAACTTTTTATCAGAAATTAAATGTCGTATTGGGAAACAATATCTTTGCAATTAATTTGAAAGCAAACGCAGTTTAATTTATTAACCCCGCAAAATAGCTTCTTAAATGGTTTAATTTTTTCCACTTTACTTCTTTTTTTTCGATAACTTTTTTTTCAGATAAAAAGTATTTAAAAAATAAATCGGTTATGAATTTGGTAATCTTAATTTCCATTAGTGGAATGATTCAAAATTTAATCGCAAATGCACTGTTATTATGTTTTCAAACATTGTCTTTTATATGTTTCAATTATTTATTAGTTTCGATTTTTTTTCTGTTTATGTTCAAGTGATATTTCTTAAACATTTTTTTTCGAATTATTTGAATACTTTTTTTTACACACAATATGTAATTAGATTTCACAATTCATAATAAATTAATTCTCTAATGCTTATTTTAAGCGAGCAAAAAACTGCAAATTTAAATAAAAGTTATACTTAATTGTATTTTAAATAAAAGTTATACTTAATTGTATTTTAAATAAAAGTTATACTTAATTGTATTTTAAATAAAAGTTATACTTAATTGCATTTTAAATAAAAGTCATAATTGCAATTTTTTGAAGGTATACATTTAATGTTGATATTTAATCTTGATTGTCTATGGCATAACATTATTTTTGGTATAAATTTCAATAAAATAAGGCGTCTGTGTATGATATTTTGTCCACATATCTAGCACATTCATCCATCTACCTAACTATCAAGGATCTCTTGGGAATAATTGCTCTTCTCTATTATATTCTATTCTTCTATTAAATCCTATAATTCTTCTATTATTATTTTGTCATATCCTATAGTTGTTCTGTTATTATTCTGTGTTATATTTTGTAATTCTTCTATTCTTCTTCTATCTCATATCCTATATTTCTTATATTATTCAATTATATCCTATTGATGCCGTTGGTTGAGTTCGAATAACAGCCAGAAATGGAGATAGTACTTATGTTTATATTACAAGAAAATAAATATTTACAGTTAAAGTTTACACTAAAAGGTAATAATGCGGTTAAATGAAAATTACACCTTTGAAGGTGCTGCGGATTGATGCGGACAAGACCTTGCGTCTGTCCGTTGCGTTTCCAGTATACAGAATTATCCCGGTACGGGGTTCCAAAGTTTCCGTTGGGGTAGGAAGGCGGGAAAGTATGGCGCACTCAGTTATAGTTAAGTGAGGAGTGTAGAAAACACCCATAATTCTTATAATTTTCTTCTATCATATCCTATATGGTTCCATTATTTTTCTATCATATACCGTAATGATTATATAATACCGTTTTTCTATTATATCCTATAACTCTTCTGATCTTCTCTATCATATCTATAATTCTTCTATTGGGTTGTTCTGAAAGGAAATCTTTTTTTGGGGGAAATGAAAGACAATTTTCATGTAGGGATTAAATATTTTGTTAAATTATCTTTATTGTTTATTCTGGTCCAATACCCCTTTTGCCAAGTTTCTGGCAGTAGCATGGTTCCAAGATCATAAAATTATAGTTCTTTGCTGGCAAAAAACTGATCCAGGTGATTTTTGACCTCCACATTCGAAGTAAAGGTTTTACGGTCTAAAACATTTTGTATAGATACCAAAACAAATAATAATCAGAAAGTACCAGATTTGGAGGTGGGTGTGGAAATATATCCCATTCAAGCTGTAAAAGCTTCTGGAGAGTTACCAAACTTGTATGAGGTCTCAGCACTATCTTGGAAGAACACTACACTTTTCCTGTTGATCAATTTTGGCCTTTTCTGTTAAAGTGAATAGTTCAGTTTGTTCAGTTGATGTCAGTACACTTCAGAACTAATCGTTGTGTTGTCCGGTAGAAGTTAAAAAAATAAACCCAATTCCTTTGATATCCCATAAAACAGATAGCATCACCTTTTATGATGAACATTGGCTTTCGAAATGCTTTGAGCCAGTTCATCTTTTTTATTCCATGATCTCTTGCTTTTAAAATTGTTGTGAACACCCCCTTTCTCATCCCCAGTGATGATGTATTTCAAAATGGATCATTTTCTTGAAGTTTGAATAGCAAATCCCAGACGTCAATGAGACGACCCAAATTTTCCCCCCGTGAAAACACGAAGAACACATGTATCGAGCTTGGACGTTAAACCTAGGCTTTTCAAGTGGTCATGGATAGTTGAATTCGATAAATTTGACGTCACAGCAATCTCACGAGCTGTTATTCACCGGTATGTAACAATTAATGCCTTTATTGCAGTGCTTCTCAAACTTTCAATATTTGTGACCCAATATTCAAACATAATTTTCATCGCGCGCCCCCTTTCCTTACAATAACAGTGTATCGAATTTAGTAATACTGTACTCAGAACATTAAAGCTACGATGCGACTTTAACCTTTTAAGTGCCGCCGATGTATATAAATGTCTCTCTCACACAAAGCGTTGGGCTCCAGACGTATATATATACGTCTTTTCGAAGTACGATCTTTTCTGTGCATTGCTATTCATTAAATTATTCCGAAGGATTTGGAAGCAATAAAAGGACCTTGACAGTGTTTACGAAGGATTTACATAGTTCAGAAAAGGTTTTTTACTTATTTGTTCATTTCCATCCCCCCTCATGCACGTCATACGCGTACCTATGTGGAAAAATGGTAGCATTGTGGAGCGAATCGAGTAACTTTTAATCGACAGTTAATGGATTAATTATAATCCATACAAACTATCAAGATAAGTGTTAATTTTTTTGCATAACTTTATATACGACTAGCCCATGGAGTCACAGATAATTATTAAACTTGTTTTTATAGTATTGTTAAATTAATTATAAAATACATTGTGTGGTACTGATACATTTATACGTTTTTTACATCAGTGCAAATGTGCATATTTTATTTCTTATTATGTCAGAATGCATTTTGTTTGTTTACTTTCAGTGTATTAATAATTTTTTTAAATTAATCTTTTGTTTACTACTTTTTAATATGCACGCGCCCCCTTTGCGGAGTTATCATGCCCCCTAGGGGGCAAGCCCCACAGTTTGAGAAACGCTGCTTTATTGTGTCTTTATCAGCTTCAATTGACCTTTCAGAACATAGTGCATCTCCAATGTCAAAATTGCCTGATCGAAATTTTGATGTTGAAGACCGAAATTTTGCAAACCAATTTTGACTCTGGCGTACTGTCAGTACATTTTCTCCATACACATCTTGCTCGAGCATTTTTTTCTTGCTTGCCTAAATGCTGCTTTTCACTCTCATTATTTGAAAGGGCACCAACCAAAAAACTACTGAGTGGAATCAATTGGACTTTTTCACAAACAGGCCTTGGAATATGAGCTCTCATAACATATGATTATGTGGCTCGAGTGGGAAGTGTTGAGTGTGAAAAAATATAATTAAATCCTCTGTTAGGAAAAACGAAATTACTTTCCGAGCAATACAATATTATTTCCTATTGTTCGTCTATTTTATCCTGTACTCCTTCTATTATTCTTTTTTTCGATCACATCCTATAATTCTTCTACTGTTTTTCTACTATACCCCATAATTTTTATTTTATTTTTCTATTATATCCTATCATTTTATAACATCCCATAATTCGTTTATTATATCTTAAACACTTCTATTATCTATCCGATAACTCTATCAATCTTCTCCTCTATTACATATATATCCTGTAATTATATTCTTCTTCTCCTCTACTACATATATCCTATTCTTCTATTATATCGTACAATTCTTCTATTATTATGAAATTTAATTTGTTCTATCATATCCAGTGATTTGATTAACAAATGTTTTAATTTAAGCGATTAGTTCATCATTTATAATTTTATTAAATTAAAAACCCTTTTAAATTTTATAATATTATATTAAAAATATTTATTATAAAAATATATTATAAAATATTTTTATCGTTTGAAGAATTTAAAAAAAAATAGAAAACTATATTCTTTATGCTGAAATTATTGTTGACATTGAGATGCATATTTTTTAAGTTGGAATGGAATTTTTGTTGAAGATTAAAAATAATTTTTACAGTGAATTATTGCAATTTTCCTTTTAGTACATTAAACATTGTTATAAATAGATACTATCCCCCCTAATATTTCTCCTGATTTTTGCGATAATTTTTTAAAGTAAAATATACCTAAAAATGTCACTAACATTATATATAATATATTCATAACAGAAATATTAATACTTGACTGCATGCTCTGTTGTGTAAAATTTCACCTTCTGTCTCCTTTTTTTCCACCACAGCTTGATTAGGCATGTTTTAATATTTTAAATCTCAGTGTTTAAAAATTTAGAATGCAGATAAGAATATCTGAAACTATATTTAAAGGTATGAAGTTTAACATTTTTTTTAACTGGGAACTTTCGTTCAAGGTTTACAAATTACTTCAAATGAAAAATTAAAACGAAATCTTTTATTATTTACACATTTACCTGTTTTCGAGTAAAAATCTTTTTCTCGACACCTTTTACGTTTTCTATTTGTGTCTTGAAGGAGTTAATGTATCTGAAGCATCAATAATATTATTAAGGTGGTACAAAGATGCTTGATTACGTATGTTTTTTAAGTCAGCTTAAGAAGCTTCAAACAGCATTTTTCAATTTAATGACAGAAAGAAGGCAAAATTAGCAGTTAAAAGTTAAATTTCCTTTTCCTAATGAGATTTGTTAAGTAAGTAAAAAAAATTAGCGCCTTTGAATTCGTTTGTTTCCATTTGAAGTGGAAAGGAAAAAAAAAATAAACATTTCTTAATTAGTTACAGTATTTGTAAAGATGCACACATATTACTCGTACATGCTGTCGTTTTGCAATTTTAATGAATAAGTTGATTGGATGGAGCTTTTTGTACTGTTGAAAAAATCTTAATTATGTTTGTCTTGGGTCTTTAGAATTTCTATTTTAAATTTATAGAAATTTATAGAAGGAAGAACTCATTAGGGGTACATGGAAAAACAAAATAAAAATATTTAAATAAGCAAGTGAGAATATATATATTTACAGCATCTTTATACTCAAAAGTTAAGCTAATGTTTAGTCAATAATACTCTATCATTGCTTTATTTTAGTCAATATAAACAAGTGAAGAACATAGTTGCAAGATTAATTCAGACACGTTGCAGAAACCGATTGAACTTTACCAAACGTCGGAAAGTGATGTCCTTTCAGATTTTTTTTTATCTGAAGGAATAAAAAGAAATCGGTGGATTACAGATATGTACTGTATGATGCTTTGGGTAGTATTTTGTTCGTATTGCATGTCTTCTTTTGTAACAATGGGTTAGCCTCCTGGTCTATCCTCTCTAACTCGGATTTTTTTCCTGACAGCCAAATTGGCACTTTAAGCTAGAACAACTTCACTTCACAAATGAACGTCACTACCAAATAGTATATAAGTAGTCAGTGAGACAGATGAATACTTTAATATTAGATACTATATTGACATATAAGTGAGTCCCCGAATTATAACAGCTTTGTTATTCGGAGAACTCCTTGGCAAGGCTTAGAGATTGTATCAAATCTGATAAGTAATTATTGGCTCTTACCCTTTAGTTTGTCTGTCAGCATATCACATACTCATTTATAAACTGTAAAAATTATTGCAAATAGCCATTTGTAATCATATCTTGTCCAATTTAATGGCTTCTCTATCCATGATGCTTTTGGATCTCTCCCAGGAGTTAAACCAGGGACACTCAAACTTTTTCTGCTGGGCCGCATACATATGTCAGCTAGTTCACGCGGGCCGCATTTATGGTAGTTATTTCAAGCGGGCCGCAACATGAGTATATATAGCGGCGAAAAGGCTCAAGACTAAGATAACATTGGAAATTTAAAATGGGGAAAATTAATCAAAATATTATAACTCCTGTTTTGATTTTTTAAATTATTTTTTATTTTTGTCACTAACGCTAAATTGAAAGTAATTAAGAAACACTTTTTCACAATTTCTGCGTCATTAAATGGTTTCATATGATTACCAATAATGTAACAAACTTCATAGGATGTCTTTGTTACCGCTGTAATATTACCACTGACAAAACACTTTGTTGCTGTTGCAAAGATTATTCAAGAAAGCCTATTTATCATCTCTTGCAAGAGATCTTCAAGGAAAAGTGTCATTGAATGATTCCTGTTTATTGGTATCTTTTAAATACAGCACTTGCGGGACAAATCAAACAATTACTGATCCATATTAGATTTTCACTACAAAATAATCAACCTCCCAATCGTCTTGAAAAGATATATTTTCTTCGAATATTTTTCGCTTGCAAGATATGAAAAATAGTTAAAAATTAGTTCTACCCATAAAATTGTCGCTACTCCAATGTTGTCTGTTAACACTAACCGTAACTATTGCGAATAGAAAAAGAATACCAATTCGTACCCGTATGATACCGACAGCAAAAAGCAAAATTGATATACTTTATTTGTTGAAAAAGAATTTCTCACAAAAGTTTTAATACTATGTTCTTAAGTTAGTGAATTTCTCCAAGCAATGGGCCATGACCGGGCCACATGCGGTCCGCGGGTTGGGTATTGCTGAGTTAAGCGATTAGTGAGATCTCCACCTCAGACAATATGAGTAAGAGGTACCTCGATATTATCACCTTTGAATATTTTGTACCATCCAAAAACTCGTATTCTGGATATGATTTTGTTCATGTAGCTATCACGGAACAAATCGAAATAATCGGAAATGGATTTGCTCACCTAACATAAAATTCAATGACAACGCATTAATCGATAGTTTGTTGTGTTTTCGCTCTTGGCGGAGATTCAAAACACTTTCTAGACTACTCACTTCAACTTCTAAGAGGTAACTGACATAATTATCCTTATTTGTGTCACATTCCTTGTAACAATTGAGATCGTCTTCCTCTATTTTCTAATAGATGGAAAAATCAATGTCGACATTTAAGGGATGGACCTTATACGTATGGAATGAGTCAATAAGATGTGTTCGAAAACAATTGTTTCTACAAATTGTAGTCAGAGGACTTATTTTAGAGTTGATGAAGACGAAACACAAAGTGTGTAAAATTGAATTTTAAATCTGTGCTAGAATGGCACATTAAAATGCTAAAATACTAATTTCCCTGCTGCTGTTTACAATATTCGACAATTTAATTCGACAGAGGAAGATAACCATTTCCCAGAACACATCTTATACAAATATATTTTATTTTTTAGATTTTTTAAAAAAAAATTGCAGGAGTAACCTCAAATTATAGAGCATAAATATTAATAGTTTAAAGGATTAGATATTTACGAACTTAAAAATGTAAATAACCCAAAACTCAAAATTTTTGAATACCATATTAAGTACCATGTTATTGTAATAATTTGTCAGTTACTAAAACAAAAATAGTTCATCATATCAGTGATTTTAGTCAAAATTTATTATTCAGAAGTACTTCTTCCCAATCTTAAAAGAATATTGTTTTTTATAAAGTTATCCAAAGTCAAACTGTACGAGTATAATTACTATTTAAATGTTACTATACACAATGAGAAAAACATAGTGAACCTTTTTTCATGGATATTTTTTAAAATTAGCATATCCATGTGTTGAACTGACGTAGATCATTTTTCATTAAAAAAATTGTTTTTGCCAAAAAGGTAGATTTTTTTACATGTATATAAATATTAAGAAAAAAAACAGCGTATTTTTATAACATTTTCTTATTTTTTCATCACTTTCATTCATGACCGTACAATAAAATTTATGTTTCAAAAGGTTTAGTTACAATTAAAAATATGTTTTTCTAAATCTATGAAAATGGCAAAAAACGAAGAGACACACTCAAAAAGAAAAAAAGAGTTTCTGAATCTTTTTTTCTTGTGGGAGTTACTTAAAACTTTCAAAATTCGCTATAAAAAGAACTTTGGATTAAGTATTATTTGAACGATTGGAAGTGAATTAAAGGTTAAATTAAATCTTATTTTTGTTGGACAGCATTCCTTCCCTCGTCACATTAGAAAAAATTCTGAATAAAAAAAAGACAGAGAAATTTAATTGAAAAGCTTTAATTATTCCACGCATCGTTGTAAAAAAAGAAATTCTTTTTGCAGTAGAATAATCCATGGTACGACCTCACTGTGTACAAAGGTGTCTTATATAATTCCAGAAGGTCAAAATTTAATAAAGAAAAATGATGCTCAGCACAGCTATAAAATGAATCTTTTTATGACGTATATTTGACTATACGGCGATCATGCTTTTAAATCTTTAATAATAAGGACAATTTTAGTTGAAAAATTACGTAGAATTATGTTCGTGCAGGTATAAAATTACACATATGAGTTATTTTAGTGCTACTTCCGAAAATCATAAAAACTTTAAAAGTGTATGCTTGCTCAAGAAGACTATTTTATTAAAACTGAATATTTTTTGATGACATCTCTTATAAACTCAGAATGAAAAAAAAATTGCATTAAAAATCAGAAATGTATTTGCAATAGAAAGTTACAATCTTCGTTTTTGTTCATTAAATAATATTGCAATTAATATATATGTATTCACAACAGCTCTTAAGTCTAAAAATTACTTTAAAAAAACCTTGATTAAGAGAATGTCTTTGGAACATCAATGCCATTGGTTAAATGGTACATAATCAGTAAAGTTTAAAGGCGTATTGTGTTACATCAATCTAATACCTATGGTATGAAAAATTTCAAATACCGTAATTTTCAACTTATTAACTCAGCAACAAAGCTTAATTAATAGTTTAGTAATTAAGCTTCCCTTTTTAATTATATTTGTAAAATGTCAAGAAATTATTTTAGTTCGCTTCAATAGTTGCTTTGTTGCTTTTCCTTTCATATACCAAGAAAAGTTAGGCTTAACTTTACTTTTAGGCATATGTATTCGATGTGTATTCTATAAGACTTATGTATTTCTACATTTTGAGCAAGGTATTTTGTGAAAATTTTATTACAACGAATGTTTCTTTTATTTTGCCATTTTTTTCGTGAAACTTATTTAATAATGTATGTATTAAGGCTTTCAATTACATTAAAGTATAAAGACAATATGAATGATCTAAGAATTTTAAAATAAATGAGAGAATATCTGTCAATTCTTAAACGAGACAAAGATTGAGGCTGTATCTGGTTTTAAGATTCATTGTTCATACTTTTTGGATGGATTAAAAATGTTAAAATTCATTAAAACATTTAGTTTTATCAGTTTTTAACTCTAAACACACAACACATAATGCATACCTATTTCTACCATAGCCGGTTAAATGACCGGTCTTTATGTTTTCTGATTGAATGTATGAAATACGGATGTTAGGAAGGTAGTAAACAAAGTAACTTTATTATAATTAGACAAAAAAAAGTATAGTGTCGATTTCTATTACAAAATTAAATAATAAGATTTTTTTATTCATTGTTCATCGCATTTTTTCTTGTACTGGGTGTCCCTATTTTACATTTTCCGCAAACATATTTTCCCCATTTAGAACAAATTTTGATGGGTTTTTTTATCATAACAATATCCTGTTTAAAACGTCTTACGTTGATAAGAATTTGTAGTAGATTTAGGCAATGCTCCTTTCTTATTTGCTCTTTTTTTGGTTGTTCAAGAGCTTCTTGAAAATCGGTAGAAAATTTTACTGCTAACTGGAGTAAAAAAATCTTAGCTCGAGGTATACAAAATCCAGACATTTCTACCAGCTAAATCAAGGATATTAAAAGATACTTGGAGAGGCCATCTCCAAGACTGACTTAGATTTTGAGGTATATTTTCTCGCCATTTGATCGGTTATGTCTAATTTCTCTTGAGATAAACTCCAATCAGTTCCTAACACTTTCTTTGCTTCTGCTACTGAGAATTTTCTTGTATGATTCAAAACACGTTGGTCAATTATCCACAATAGCAGAGTCCTAATTTTAACTTCATAACATGACGTTTTGTATATCCTGTTAGACATACATCCTTCTTGCTTGAAAATGTTGTGAAATAGTGATCTTTCAGGTGCACCACCTATGTTTGTACTTCTTTCTAATCTGATCCACCAATCGCAACATGCTGTTCATGTTTTTCTATTTGTTCTTTAGAACTTGAGATTATTCTCATTCTTTTTCATGCACAACATACATTATTGGTCACTAAAATTGCTACCCCAGGAAGAAATAAAGATAACAAAATGATATTTATTGGAAAAATATATTATACTGAAAATAACAAGCGAGTGAATAAACTTTCAAGAAATTTGAGTGAATAGATCCAGAGAAATCAGTACCCAGAACAAAGACCTCTGACAGTAATAACAGCACTTATATGCAGGGGCATTGAGTCAAACAGAAATTGGGTGGCATGTACAGGTACAGATGCCCATTCAGCTTCAACGCGATGCCACAGCTCACCAACCGTAGTGACTGGTGTATGGTGACGAGATAGTCGCTCGGCAACCATAGACCAGACGTTTTCTATTGGCGAGAGATCTGATGAACGTACAGGCCAGGGAAAAAACCGAAAATTTTCCGTATCAAGGAAGGTCCGTGCAATACCGGCAGCATGCCATCGAGCATTATCTTGTTGAAACGTTGGGGTTTACAGAGCTTGAATAAAGAGTAGAACAACGGGTCGTAACACACCAGAAATATAACGTGCACTGTTCAATGTGCCATCAATGCGAACAAGAGGTGACCGAGACGGGTATCCAATAGCACCTCATACCATAACACTAGATGATGGGTCAGTATCACAATGTCAAATGCACGCTGCCAATGTGCGTTCACCACGATTCCACCAAACACGGATGCGACCATCATGATGCTCTAAAGAGAACCTGGATTCATCTAAAAATGACGTCTTGCCATTCATGAACCAGGTTCGTCGTTGATCACACTATTGAAAACGCTCCTGTCTGTGATGCAGTGTCAAGGGTAGCCGCAGCCAGGGTCTCCGAGCTGAGAGTCAGTACGCTGCAAACATCGTCGACCGGTTCATGAAGACAATTGTTGTCTTGCAAAAGACCCCAATTCTTGAATTAGGCCTCATGATGAGACTGCACAATCCATTAAGGCCATAAGGGTAACATACCTGTCTTTTCGGCTGTTAGTGATGGGGCCCGTTGAGATCCCCATCACGGCATTCCATATTATTTTCCTGAACCCATCGATTCCATATTCTGCTAACAGTCATTGGATCTCGACCGATGCGAGCAGCAATACTGCGATACGATAAACCACAATCCCAATACGCTACAATTTCGACCTTTATCAAAGTCAGAAACGTTCTGGTACACATTTCTGCTTCTTACACGAAGCATCGCAACAGCGTTTCACCAGGTAACAACATTCAAATGAAATTTGTGTATGAGAGACCGGATGAACAATTTCATCATGTAAACACTCTGTAAATGTCACTACCAACGCCTGCTTTGTCTGAATGCGCTGAAAAGCTAATCATTTGCAAACCACCACCCTTTCTTCTTTTCGTTTAAATTTCACGTCTGTAGCATGTCGCCTTCTTGGGTAGCAATTTTAATGGTATGTAGTGTATATTCACAATATTTTTCTCTTCATCGTCAGTATCTGTACATTAAAATACATTGTTCCTACATAATTATCATTTACAACCAGTTCTTCTTTTTCAAAACATTCAATCTCATTAATTTCCGAAAACTCTTCGCCTATGTTGTTTATATCTTCTAAGAACTTATACTGTCTTGATTGTTTCGACATTCTTAAGGATTAAAAAGCCCCCCCTTCCTCCCATATTAGTAATGGAGTAAAGCTATCGAAATAAAAAATAAGCTACTAACCAATGCTTTCAGTTTTTGTTAACTTTTCGAACACTAAAATGCTACTTACAATCTAAAGTCATAGGCACTGTTTTGAAATTTTAGTTCACAGTTATTTTGATTGAACTTACTGCTCAACAGAATTTGTAGAAATATTCAACTCACTAAATAAAATACATAGAAAACGTATGTGCATCATGGTATCTGATCTGATAACTTTATAAAGCAATAAATATCCTCCCGGTCAGATGACCGGTTGTGGTACATAACGGTAAACACAACAACTATTACTCAAAATAAGCAAAATATTAATAAAAATTATTAACCATATATAGTTAAAAGATAAAGCCATAACGTCAAATGTGCAAAAGTGATAAGCAGAAATGAGCATTTTCTATACAAAAATTCAAAACCAGTCTTTTGATCGGTTACCGTATGTTCAGTGTCACATTAATTAACAAAAATTAATTTTTATAATTTATTAGAATTGTCCTTGAACTTTTAATACTTGAGATTCTGATTCCAATACCAATGTTCAATACGCCTCCTAAACATTGAATCTTAATTAATCTTAAAGTTAACATTAATCTTAAGTCCTCTACATAATATACAACACACACTTTTTCAAAAATTTTTGAATTGTCTAAAGCAAAAGAAAACTCTTTACATTAAGAATTCCTGTTTACCCTACTTGATGAGTGGTTAAAAATTATGCCATTTTTTGGGGTGTAAGTCATAACAAAATTTGATTGAAGAAATCGAAATCATAGATAGTAGATATACTTTATATATTCTTTATAAAATAAACTTTATAGATTTCATCCGAAAGATAAGAGAAAAAAGATAATTTTTCAGACAAAAACTTAAGCAGTCACAAAAAGTCCTCTTCTTGTCAATTTTAAGAAGTGAGTTTCCGTCAGTGCCGAATATGATATTCTGGAACCCTGAAGCCCATATCGCATCTGTTATGTCTTATGTTGACTAGATTATCAAGAGTTTTAGGGGATTTTTTTCTTTTATCTCTGTTGGTGATTTCAACATCCTATATAGTTCTCAGAGGGTGATTTTTTCAAGCAACACATCCCCTAGGCGATTTCTATGAGATTTAAGATCGCAGAGTATTGAAGAACCACATACATACCACTCATAGAAATTTTCCTCTTTTAGTGTCTCGGAAAACTCAGCTCTTCTGCATGGGCTTGTGTAGTCATCAATAAATTATACGTCTTGGCCAACTGTACCTCAGATAAGAGGATATATGAGAACCTGGAGAGTTTTGGAGAAATACCATTGTAATGTCAACACTGTATTTGTAAGGAAGCGGCATCTTTCCATTGTGCATAATGTTTATTCCTACTATTACTCCTCAAACATAAAAGATCAGTTTTATGAACATTCTAAGAGTAATATGGAGTTTCCTTCTCTCTTTTTATTGGCAATTGACCAGAATCACTCTTGATTGTGAATTAGAATTCTCCAGAGAATAATCTTGTGAATAACTTTAGCTGATCCGCTGGAAATAGACTCATTACTCATCAGTAACGACGATGACCCGGTTATAGAATAAACTTGTGATAGGTTTAATCCGATATAAAAGCTACCATTTTAATTAGCAAGAAATGGGTCTATAGTTGGCATTTGCAAAACTGTAGCTATCCCAGAGAATGTTATTCTGTATTACTGTAGTTGAACTGCTAGAAATAGAGTCATCACTAGTAAGTAACAACGATGGCATGTTTATAATTTAAATTTGTGATAGGTTTCTCCAGATCTACCATTTTAATTAAATAAGAAATGGTTCTGTAGACTCACAAAGGGCGTTAGTATTTGCAAAATTGCAGTTATCTGTCCCATCTAAAGAATTGTTCTATATTAGGGTGCATATTTAATCATCTTTGGAAAATACAGTATATATATCTTTTGACTTTCTTTTACATATTTATACAGATCAGTTTAGCCTTTATTTCTTTTTAAGTGTGAATCATATGATTATATTACAGAGGAAATAGCTAGTTATATAGTGAAATGTTAGATTTTTCTATTACGATCAAGAGCACTTAAATAATGTCTTATAGATATAGGATATCTCCCAAAATTGAAAATGGGTAGAATTGCCTCTAAAATTCGATAGTGAAGTTACAATCTTAAAAGATGTTATTTGGAATTTGGAATAAATAGAAAGCTTATTTTCAGTTCCCTTATTCATATAAAAAGTGATTCTTACTATTATACTTATTAGTTTACCATCACTCAGATTTATTAGCTGACTAATTTTCAGATTTATTTCTCAGATCATTAGCTGTTCTTTAACAAAAGTCTATAAGATATGTAATAATGAAATTTTTTAACTAAAATTGAAACTTCGTATGAATTATTTTAATTATGCATTAAATAAATTCAGTTGCTAACATCAGTGGTTCTCAAAATTTCACTACTGGTGACCCAATTTTTAATCATAACTTTTATCGCGCCCCCCCAAAATAATAATGTATTCAATGCAATAATAATGCCCTTTGGTGCTAAAGCTACATTACGATCATAATTATAAACAGTAAAAATTAACAAGATAAGTATTATATTTTGTGTATATGTTACTTTTAAGTTATATATATTTTTATTTTTTTACTTTTTAGTTCGATTAAATATAAAAGCGTGTTTTTTAGTTTATTTTTAAGCTATAATTTATTTTACAATTATTTATACTATACACGATAAAAATCCCAATTCCAGTGAATAATTTAATTAAGAGAAAATATACTTACTTACTTACAAGGATTTTTTAATTTTTCTTTGATGATTTGAGAAAAAGATCCAATGAAACTGAAGAAAATGTTTCAAATGTGCGTGACCTTAATAAAGGATATAAATCATAGACACTCTTTTTGCTAACAATACAGGAACATTATTTTCCAGCAAAACTGTCATATTTTATCCACGTTATTGTAGTTTTGCTGTCATTTGATGATCTACAAATAGAATTTTGAACTTTTTCTGTCTTGTGTCTTTTTGACAAGGGAAAGTGCTACATTTATGGCTTCATAGTTTTCATCATAGAGTTCTTTAGGCAGCATTTGAAAATTTCAATTCAACTCAAACGTTTCCTGTCTCTATTGCTTTTCTCATATTTACTTTCACTATCTTGATTAATATGCATTATTTCAGCAGGTTCTTCAATTGCTTGATCAGTTTCAACTTCCTTCAATAGAGATCACAGATCCCCATTTTTTTATATTCTGCTCATTTACATTTTTATACCATAATAAGTCGTACAACACATCAATCAAAACCACAAAATTGTTCATGGGGGAAAGTGTAGCATGTTCATAGAAAATATTTTGAACAAAAGTGGTCGCGCAAGGAACTCGATCAAAACAAGTACCTTGATTGTAAGAAAACGTTTGCCACTCTCAAAAAGAGCCATGTTTGTAAAAAAATCATTTTAGTTCCCATTAAGACTGTTTAATAAGAGGATACTATCAAGGACACTGGTAACGAATAAACTGTTTTCCCAGAATTATCGATTTCATGAGCCTGGGTTGACTCTGCGCCTCATGCAACCGCTCCCATGTTAAAAGTGTACTCAATTTAAAATATCGATGTGTCACTTCTAAAAAGTAATTGTGTAAAACGTTTTTTATTATGCATTATATGTTTCAAAATACTCATAAAAATACACCTTGGTCAAATAATCCTTCAAAGTACTTAATATACCCTATATCATAAAACTCATTCACATGGGAAAAAAGCAACATAAAATATTATTTACAACTTTCCTAAAAGAAAAAGAGACGGAGTGAAACATACCAGTAAGTTTGAAGGTAAAATATATGATAATCAAAAGTAGTATTTTAGGGGTTAAAGGAAACGTAATAAAAAATCTCTCATCGTGGGATTACAGCAAAGCAAACAAAACGTCTTTTTTTATTTGGTTATAGGATCAAAGATAGATAATGAGCGTTTGAAGTCGAATCTTTTATTTTTGATGATGACCAGATGATATATATAAATTATATAAGTGTAAATGTGAATTTTTTATTATGTCAGAAAGCATTTTGTTTTATTTCATTAAAAATTTTTTTAAACCTTTTATTTTCAATATGCTTGCGCCCCCCTCACAGGGTTATCACGCCCCCCCGGGGGGCGTGCCCCACAGTTTGAGAAACGCTGGCTTACATTGATTTTAATTGAATATAGAAATTAATACTGTAAAAAAGACGATGTCTTGTTCATATCAAGGGCATCGTCCTTTAACTTTAATTTAGAATTACAAAATACATACGAAAAAAACCCTATTAAGCATGAGAATTAGAATTGAACTAAAACTAATTATTATCAATGGCTGAAACTAAAAATATTTTGAATTTCAGGCCAAATATCGAGCGTATTTCGTGCGTAAGGAACACCACGTGACATAAAAATTACATAACAGTCAACGACGTTAATTTTATAATGAGTAATTACTGAAAGCATTTGCTCTCCTTCTTTTTCTAACAAAGGATCAAGAAATAAGCACAGAAAAAAATGAACCAAAATAGGATTTTATTATTATATTTGAAAAATTTTAGCTCTAAAACTAAATAGTTGATTTTTATTTTGATTATTTTTTTGAATCGATCCTTTCACAAGGGCAGTGTCCTCCAACCTTTTTATCGACGAGGACTGGTCAACGTTTTCTATTTTTATCACGGCCCGATAAGGATGGGGGAGGGCGTTGATTGTTTATATATTTTAGATTGCTTTGATTTAATAATTCTGATTTTATTTTATTTAAACATGCAATTAGATTAAAATATAGCTACCCCAAAAAATTAACATAAAAAGACTTAACACGGAATATAAAGTGGTTTCCATAAAAAAGTCGCGCAAACGCGAGACAAATACATCACAGTAAATAAAATATAAATAATTTAATGTTCCTTGCTCTCTCCTCTACTATTTAATCCGCGGACGGATACCAGAATGTGTCCCGCGGGCTTAGGTTCACTGCAGTATATATATATATATATACACTCTGTCGCAAAAAAATATATGCACCCAGAAGAAATCAAGCTACAAGCACGAAACTCGGCAAGAATGTAGTCTGGTAAGAGATATGCAAATGATTAAAATTTCGAAGCCAATGAGACAAGGCTAAGTGTGCTATGCGCATATTAGTTGCGCAACTGGGAGAGTTTAAAAGCATGAGTACGAGCGCCGTACGGCTATCCAAACGAATCTGATGACTTTGATAGACGATATTGAGACTTAGGATGCCTCTAAGACGTAACCGGCGGCAGTACGAGCAGCTGACGGACTTTGATAGGGGCCGTATAATAGGCCTCAGAGAAGCAGGTTGGTCGAATAGACGTATCGGCCGCCACCTCGGTCGGAGCGATATGGTAGTTGCTCGGTGTTGGCAACAGTGGATCACAGAAGGTAGAGTGTACCGTCGCGGAGGGTCAGGACGTCCCAGGAACACAAATGATCGCGAGGATCGTGCAATCAGAAGAGTGGCCACTTCGGCACCAACAACGTCGCTAGCATCGATTCAACACCACTTACCTCCTTCCAGACATCCAGTGCCATCAAGAGAAACCATAAGGAGACGACTGACCGAAGTTGGCTTGAGGAGCCGACGTCCGCTAAGACGCTTACCACTGACCCCACATCATAGGCAGTGTCGACTGGATTTTGCCGACCTCGGGCAACTTGGAGTGTGACAGACTGGAGACGTGTCATCTTCAGTGATGAATCCCGATTCAGTCTCAGTGATGATGACCACCGCACACGTGTCTGGAGGCGCACCGGCCAGCGGTCCGATCCGGCATTTATTGTCGAGCGGCATACAGCAATTTCACAAGGTGTGACAGTGTGGGGAGCAATTTCTTGGGACACACGATCATCTTTAGTGGTCCTTCAAGGCACTTTGACAGCTTGCAGATACGTGGACGATATTTTAACGCCGATTGTGCTACCCATGCTATCAAGTCGCCCAGGTGCCATTTATCAACAGGATAATGCTCGTCCACATACTGCGCGACTCTCCCAACAATGTCTTCAAGGATCTGACGTCCTACCATGGCCTGCCAGGTCACCAGATCTTTCGCCAATAAAGCATGTCTAGACGCGCTGGGAAGGCAACTGCAGCCGTCCCGAGATACAGGAGAATTAACTGCGCAGATGCAAAGACTATGGCAGGATCTTCCACAGGGGGTCATAAGTGATCTAATTGAATCGATGCCACACCGAATTTCGGCTTGTATAGCTGCCAGAGGTGGCTTTACTACTTACTGATTTTTAACCTTTTGCAAGCTGTGACCGCTTAATAAAATGATATTTTGTTCTGAATTTTTAATCATTTGTTTATTTTCATATACACTACATGCATACCAAATTTCGTGAATGTAGCTCAATTTCTTCTGGGTGCATATATTTTTTGCGACAGAGTGTATATATATATAGGAGGCAAGAATTAGTTCATATTCATTTATTCATATTCTTATTTCTTCAACATCTAGAAAAGAACAGCATTTAAAATATTCACTTTTTCTCACCAAATTATGATGATTGCCTTTCAATCCCAAATTACTCGAAAAGCTGAAGCAATTTTACCGACAATTTTGGATAAAATGAAGAATTTATGAGGTGATGCAGTGCTTCTCAAACTTTCAACATCTGCGACCCAATATTCAATCATAATTTTCATCGCGCCCCCTTCCTTACAATAACAATGGATAGAATTCAAAAATACGACTTTAACCTATTAAGTGCCACCGACGTATATATACGTCTCGCTCACCAAAATCGTTGATTTCCCTGGACGTATATATACGACGTTTTCTGAGCATTGCTATCCATAAAATTATTCCGAAGGCTTTGGAGTGCAATAGAAGGACATTGATACTATTTGTGAAGAATTTACTTATTTCAGAGGATTTGCTTATTTATTCCTTTTCTCTCCCTCTTTTCATAACATACATCGTGTGCCTACGTGGAAAACAGTGGCACTAGGGAGCGAATCGAGTAACTTTTTATCGACAGTTAAGGGATTTTTTATAAACTGTAAAAATTGTCAAAATAAGTGTTAATTTTTGTGTATAATTTTATGTATGACAAGGTCGTGAGGGTAACTGGTAATTAATTTGTTTTTAAAGTATTTTTAAATTAATTATAAAATACATTGTGCAGTACTGATACATTTATAAGTTTATTACATCAGTGTAAATGTGTATTTTATTTATTATGTCAAAATGTTTTTTTTGTTTACATTTAGCAAATTAATATTTTTTAAAAAATAATTTTTTGTTTACGACTTTCCAATATGCTCGCGCCCCCCTCGCAGAATTATCATGCCCATCAAGGGGGGCGCGCCCCACAGTTGGAGAAACGCTGAGGTGATGCTTTTGAGAAGAGATAATAAAAAACACAATGCTAATATTTAAGATTTTACTGACAGATTTTACTGATTTTTGATAATTGTTTGAAGTCAGATTTTCTTTTCTACATTTTTAAGTATGATCCCTGATTTTTCATTCATTATAAATCATCAGGGTACTCAAAACATCTATAATAAATTAAAGTTCTAATAAAAGCAATGGGAAATCAAATTCAAACGTGAAGATAGAAGTGCGACTAAGTTAAATAAAAGAATTGGTGCAATAATTATTAAAAACATATAAATATGTTAGACTTTATTAGCAATTATAAACTTAAAAGTTTCAAAACCTTAGAAAATTCAATTTGAAAAATAATATTCGTTTAACATGTTACAACATTCTGAAACTTATATACAATATTTCAAAATATATTTTAGAACATGGGGAATCATGAGACATAAAATAATAATTATTTAAAAATATAAATATTGATAACGCAAAATAAATGGATATATTTTGAAATATATTTAGTAACAAAAGCATTCTTATACAAAAAAAGAAACCCTGATTCTCTTTTGGATAATTATTCTATTTCTCTCAAATCTAGAAAGAATACTTTAAAAATGACAATCTAAATCCCATTTTACCCTTAAGTTTTATTATATTCTTACGACACAACAATTGCAAAACTGAAAAATAAAACCAAATAGAATCCTAATGGAGTTCTTCGTCTTTTATTTACTGCATCCTAGGATCAAATAACAATGGAACGTTTTTATTTTACAAAATTTATAACCAAGAACACGAAAACATTTTTTACTCGTATTAAATCTTAAGAGAAAATTTTGTACTTCGTAGAAAATTCTTTTTTTTGCCATCTCTTTTCACGATCACCAAAATTAAAGTTATTTTTTGAAAGGTTTACCACCGGATCAAAAGGCACTTCAGAAATGAAGAGGATTGTTAGTAGAGGATTTGCGCAAAAAGATGACGTTGTTAATTTTTATTCCAGAAAGCCATTTAATAATTCGAAAATGTACCATGAAAGGCTTTTGAATTAAATAGAATTTTAACGATTGGACGTGAATTAAAAGTTAAATTGGAAATTTTTTTTCGTTCGATGGGTCTCCTACCATCGTTAGTATCCTTTCAGCAAAAAAAGGTTCGATAAAACTCGATGGGAAAACTTAATTGAAAAGTTTTAATTATTCCTTCCCTATTGATAGAAAATTCTTTTTGCCACACGATAAGTTTCTTACAATATCACATTGTACAGATACACACTTTAATACAATTCCAGTGGGACAACATTTTGTAATTAAAAATAATATAAAAGAGGAATAAAAAATGAAAGTCTTTTATGTATGAATGCAATTGAAATAGCAATTTTAAATTGATTATAACGGAGACTGTTTTTAATTGGAAGAAACATGCATAAAATGCAGCGATAAAAATGTAATCGTTTTCAAGTTTCATGAAAAAACAATAAAAAGGAGGAACTTGTTCCCGTTAAAAATTTTAACGATGTATGAATAAAAAACCCCCATTTCATTAAAAAAGTGAGCAAAATTTCTTTATACTTTAATGGCTGAAAATTCTTATTTTTAAAGTATGAAATTCAACATTTTAGATAATGATGTTATGATTTGGACAAGAAAATTCTGATTGAGGATATGGAAATTCAGGCGAAAAAAGTAATATAAATTTCTTCCATATTTAAATAATTTGGACAGATTGTGAATAGTTTAAACAAATCTGTGCGTTGTAAAAATGATTTATAAATAATGAAAACTGTAAGCATCGATCTAACATTGAAATTTAATCTAAGTTTTGTTATTTACGATATATTTTGAAGAATAATTCTCAACAACTGAAACAAATTGTGATTTATATTCAATCCTATTTATTTAATCAACACAAGTTGTATGCAGAAATTAGAATTTTAAAACTTTAAAAAAATACACTTTTTAAAACTGTATAATATTGCATTGCTAATTTCTATGACTTTTTCACTCCCTTTTACAGTTATTTATTTGAAATGTCTTTTAAAATACACTGTTAGTTTGGTATTGTTAGGTCAAATCCTTTGCTTAAAACGCTCAATAACCTTATTAATCACGCGTATTCATATCTAAGGAACTATCATAAAATTTTGCTAATAATACTATCACTGAAAAATTGCAGGAAGAAATGACTTTGCAAATAGTATTTTATGCCCTTAAATTCTAAAAATGTTTATCGCATTTTCATGTGACCACTGCAGCATAAATCTTTATGTGAGTATACACCAGATGTTTAAGACATCGTATTGTATTATTGAAAATTTGCAAAATTAGTTGCACTATTAAATAAAATGTAAAATATGTATTGATATGATTGATACAGAATAAATAATTATAAAAGGATTCGGTTTAAAGAAAATTACAATCTTTCTAATGCATTAATTGTTTTGAATACAATACAGCACTTTCATTAAAAGGATAAATACATACTTTATTTTAGAACTTAAATCTGCTATTGTTAAATTCAAAATAATAATAATGTATTTAGAGCCGTGTTTTACAGTTAAAAAGCATTTCCACATTTTCAATAGAATGGTGAAGATTTGCTTAAGATCTATTTTGTGCGCAGCCGTAGAAAGTGAAATTCAGAAACTGCTGGGACTCAATAGAAATGTACGAACTTCGTCAAATAAAAAATTTCGCACCTTAAGGTTACACATTACCCTAAAAATTTCATTTTTACCGAAATTTTATTTTTTGCATGTTTTGGTGGCCCATATAATTGAGATGCTTGCCACGAAATTTCAGATCTGTTAGAAAATTAGTTTTTAAGATATTTGAAGTTTTATGAGCTATGGTTTTGGTTTCGGTTTCCTTTTAAAGCATTTTTTCACACTTAAGTTGAATTAATTAAAAACATTTTTTGCGCTTTTAGCTTGAAATGGTTATTAATTCCAATTTTCATTACTAAAATCATTTCTGCTTGATTATGTTTTGAGTTTTTTGAGTTCTCATAATTAGGTAATAAAGATTAATTTCATGGCCAATTTTTGCTTTAAAAATGGTTTATATAACTTAAAAGCTTTATCATTAATTTTTCCTGTAGAGAAAATGCCATGGCAAATGCGTTCTGGGTTTCTGTGAGAAACAATATTTCGAAGAGTTGGAATACTACTGAAAATGATGTATCTAAAAATCAGTTCTCAGCTGATTCTGCAATTAGACTTCCGAATACAAATACTCTGAATTCAAATGCTGCAGACATAACTGAATATTTCCTTTCTGTACCAAACTACATTATACTAAACATATTGTAGTACTATATTTTAGTATTTTAAAGTCGTACGACAAGAGCTAAAACTTCCTAAACTGCCCCAATTTAAAACTGAAAAAAAATTAAATTTTATGAGCAAACCTGACTATTTTTAGCTTAAGTTAGTATCATTATTATTTTGTACATAATTGCTTCGTGTTTCAAAACTTTTGTGAAATATTAGGTTAAGATAAAGCTGAATAAACTGACGTCTTAACAAATGCTATCAATATTATGCAAAAACATATTTTGAATTAAAAATAAAATTTTCAGTCATATTTAATAAAAATAATGTTTTAATGTAGAACATACATTGGAAAGTAACATATTAAAAAATTAGAGTTTTACGGGCATTATAAGTTTTTGTTTATGACTTTAAAAACTTTAAATGCGTTTTTCTCAGACTTTTAATTTTGAAGGTATAAGTATTCTCTAATCCCTAAGGCTTTTTCCTGTTCAAGATAGAGCCTTGAATTTTTTTGTATATACTCCCAAATGTATGTTCTATAAAAGATAGTATGGATTTAGGGCTGAGAACTCTAGTTATTTTTCTAAAAAATGCTAAAGTTGATATTTTAAAAATTTTCGTGTTTTTTCCAGGTTTTTCTAAAAAAATAATTATTAAAAATCAACAAGGGAATAGATTTTCAAATCCATACTAAATATTGTTTGTAATAATCTAAGAATCATAAATAACTTAAAATTAATAAAAAATTTTAAAAATTGAGTATTTCATAAAAGTTTGAAAAAACTTCAAAAATTCCTAATTTTTTAAAATTTTAAAACGATGTCTGGTCAAACTGACTTTTTGCTTACAGAATCAGCTTAATAATATAATCTAAATATAAAACATCAATTATTTTTACTGTAACTGTCTCCAAAAAATTTTTTGAAAAAGGGTACCGTGTAGCCTTAAGTGGAAATTGTCTGAAAAGAAAGAATTAATATGGATTAAAAATGCAGAGAGGAAAATTATGAAGAGGTTTTTATAATCGCATTATAAAAATTATTTTTCTATACTATACATTATTTCAGGGGTGGCAAAACTTTTACATGGCACGGTCTACTTTTAATTTTTTCAAGGTGTTGTGGTCCCCCATGTGACGTAAGTGTAATGAGCAAGAAAAAAGCTTAACACTATATTTGTATTATAACAATTATAAATACAGTGTGTACTTACCTACATAACTACAGCAGAAAAACTTACTCTTTTAGAACTACGTTTTAAGTAAAACGCAAAATGAGAACATAATTATTATTGACATAAATTTAATATTAAACGATGCATTTTCAAGCAATTCACAATACATCACAAATTAAATAATTTTCACTTAAAATTAGTTCTTATAGCTATAGTCTCAATAGAGGACTTAATTTTCATTTTATCCTCCCCAATCTTGAATATCTTGGTATATAATTACTAATTGCTAATCTTACACTGTATTCTGAGTGGTCATCTTTGAAACTGGAATATGTTGTCTTAATTATATTCTTCGTTGAAAATATAGATTTGCACAGGTAGGAAGAGCGAAAGAACGATGTTAAATGAATTGCAGCTGCTTTTTTAAATTTGGGATACTTTACTTTGACTAAGATTCCAAAAGTTATTCCTCACAAAGTACGCCCCTTAGAAAGAGAAAAACTTCGTTTTCCTCGAGAAATAAAGAGAACATGTAGCATATATTTAGTTATATTTTTCACATAAACATTACTAAGCGGATAACCCATGAATGCAACTTTTGTGTGATTCTAGTTTAGTAAATTCTTGATAACGTCTCTCAAATTTGGGTTGGAGTTTAATTCACGGGTGTTTCTATTATCTTGATAAGCATCTATGTTTCTTTTAGAATGCGCGTCTAAGGTTTTATGTTAAGGCGGTCACCCCAAAATGTCTTGGCAGTCCACCGGTCGACCGCGATCGACGTAATGCCCACCATCTTTTTGCCATCATGCCACTAATCTTTTAAATATTTAATCGAAGTCCATGTCTTGGCTAATAGGCAAAACTTCTAGAAGAGATTAAGCGATTTCTACTTCCTCAACAAACTTACTACGCATCATTCTTCGATCTATGAAATATAATTACAGTGAAATACGTTTAAGGCAGAAACGTTTAAGACGAAATATTGGTTAACACGAAATGCATTTTCATGCATTTTTTTCTCCTAAAACGAAAAGATTTTTCTTCTAGGAAGGAACAAAATAAGGAAAACATTAGCCGGATTGGACTGTGATAATGTGTGTTATCAGAAGAATTCGTTGTAGTAGATGATGATAACGTGTGTGCAGCCCCGATTATAGCTGACAAAGACATTTTGGAGTTTGTTAAAAGCTCTAAAAATATCATTGATGCAGATTACAGCGATGAAAATGAAATGAATAATGCAACTCTTGTTACTACATCATGAGAAAAGAGCAACGTCCTAAAAAGTATGGGCAGTAAAATGAATAATAAAATGGACGATATAATATCAGATTTTTTTCTAAAAACTCGATAGTGGTTTTGTTTTTCAAAAAATTTGAAAGTTTCAAAACTTCCTTCTTGTAAATGTTTTTGTTTCATTGGTTTTTATTAAATGTGTGAATATGTACACATGTATGTAAATAAAACAAACTCTAATAAACTAAATCTTGATATATATATATATATATACCGGGTGGGCAAAAAGTCCGTAAAAATTTTAAAAATTCATAAAATACGGAGAAATGAACGAAAAAAAAAACTGTTTGCAGGATCAGAATTAGTATGTCGCGGGATTTTTTTTAAGCTTGAAAAAAAATAATTCGAAAATCATCCGATAGGTGGCGTTGATGTACGCAAATCAAAGAAACAATGCATAAATAATGAACAGAAAACTTTCACAACTTTATTACACCAGAATATGTTCCACATGACCACCACCACAGGGGAGAAGACATTCCAGACGAGTGACAAATCCAGCAACGGCAGAGTGCAACATGTCCGGATGTATGGAGGATACTTCTCTGCGGATCGCATCTTTCAGTTCCGACAGACTTGATGGACCGGATAGATACAAGCGAGATTTCAAATATCCCCACTACCAGAAGTGTGCCGGTGTTAAATCTGGAGGCCATGGGTACCTGCAGCGCTTGCTAACGATTCTGTCTTCCCCGAACGTCTGTATCAGGAATGCCTTAACCGGGTTAGCAGTGTGACTGGGTGCTCCATCCTGCATGAACGTGACATTCGAAATCTGAGCTCGTTGAATTAAACATGGCACGACAATCTCCCGCAGAAGCGTTAGATAACGCTGAGCATTTACCGTTTCCGTTATTCATCCATTTACTGGGCACCGCGTTTCAAAGAAAAAGGGTCCTATGATAAATGAACCCGTGAAACCACACCATGCTGTCACTTTTGGGGAATGCAATGGCTTCTGTGTGTACTCACGTGGATTAGAGGTCGCCCAAATGCGACAGTTATGGTTGTTAACGTCACCATGAAGCGAGAAATGAGCTTCATCTGTCCACAAGATGTTAAAAACCCAGGTCGGATCCTGTTCCATTTTAGAGAAGGCCCACTTCGCAAATGCTTCCCTCTGTGCGGTATCTGCTGGCAAAAGTTCATGGCACGATTATAATTTGTATGGGTACAGCTGGAGGATTCGATGAAGAATATTGCGGACAGATGATGGGGGTAAGCCCAATCGTCTGGCAGCTTCACGAGCACTGCTGGTCCCTGAAGCTGCTTCGGACGCAATCGCTTCCATTTCGACAGCAATGCAGGGTGCACGTGCTTCTTTCAAGCATGGTCGTCCGGCTCGTGCTCGATCCTCCAACTTTCCAGTTTCCTCAAAACGTTTAACAAGCTTTAAGAGACCTGCAGGTGTTAAAGGGCCTTTTCCACTCTTCACATTTTTCTGAACTCTGAACTTACGCAAGGCAATGGTCGCTGCTTCCTAGTTCATGTAAAATAACTTCACCAACAAAGCTTTATCCGGCGCACTGAGCATCCTTGTTCACATTCACTGTTTGTAATGGTGAAATGAATGTGGATTCATTGAGAGCAAAGGTTTTTACAGCCGTCTAATTTGCATATTTCCACCACAGACGCTTGTAACAGCGCCACCTACCGGAAGATTTTAAAGTTATTATTTTTTTCTAGCTTAAAAAAAAATCCCGTGACATACTAATGCTGATCCTGCAAACAGTTTTTTTCGTTCATTTCTCCGGATTTTATGAATTTTTAAAGTTTTTACGGACTTTTTGCCCACCCGTATATATATATATATATATATATATATATATATATATATATATATATTTGCAAAATCCTTTAACACGAGAAAAATATTTCAGTTCCCTCAGTTTTGTTTTTAATCTTTTTTCACTGTACATCCCCCCTTCCCCCAGTTTTTCTTAAAAAGCTCAAGGTTCAAGGGAAACAGAAAAAGTTATGTAACATTACTTTTTTTTTTAAAAAAAAATATTTAAGGAATGTTGGATATTATTGGAGTAATAAAGCTTATTTTATTTTACGAATACTTTTTCAATGATCATTTGAAAGAATACAGCAAGAAAAAATATGCAAGAAATTTGTATAACGATTTAACTGTGAAGAAACATGGAAATAAATTTATTTTACGTTGATTTAAACTATCATTTCCTCTCACGCTATTTATGCTACTATGAGCTGAAAACCACCTTGTTAATGAATATTAGTTACTTATCGAAAACATTTTAAACATTTTGATTAAAATTTATGTATAGTTAGTTTTTATTTAAAATTACCTGATGTTAAAGATGTTCCTTATGCATCAAATTTCTAGTTGAGTTTTGAAGTAAACGTCATTGCGCATAGTTCATTTTCTTTCACAATTCATTTTTTGCTTTAGAGCAATTTGAATTAATGGAATTCAAGATTTATTTTAGTAAACAATAAATTAAACATGAAAGTCACAAAACTGAAACGCTTTTCAGGAATATTTTAATCAAAAACTTTCAAAAAATATGTGATTGAAATGAGTTTGTTGTTACTTCTTTCTTTCATTAATCTGTGAAAATGTTTGATGAAAATGAAAAGTAAAACAAACAAGAACTAATTGTTTTTTGATGAAGAAAGCTTGAATTAAATTGAAACAGAAAAAAAGAATTTTTTTTGAGTTCTGTATTTCGTTGCTAGAGGTATTATCTAAAAAATGGACCAACAGAATTAAAAAGGCCACAAAGAAAAAAAAAAGATGAAAAAATTTTCAATTTCCACTGGAAGTATGAACGATGAGAAATAATAAAAAAGGAAAATTTCTTCATGAAGTACGAAATAATATTTTAAATTTGTTATGTTTAATAATAATGTCTAATTGTAAACATTATGGCAGACCAAGGAATCCTCAGAGGAAATTCTCTATGATGAATTAAAATGCATGCCCACTGATTAAAAAATTTTAAACTGACAAAAATCTTTCAAAGAAATTGTTTTTTGCTTTGTATTGTTTTATTACACAACTTCTATTAGTATTTTCTCATTTTATATAGCATAAGTGTTGATTTTTTAAAGGCTTTGATATTTTGCTTTGCCATACATTGAAATCTGTGCTCCTCAAACTTTCAATATTTGCGATCCAATTTTCAATCATAATTTACTTTAATAATGTACTTTGACAATAAAGCTGCAATTCGACCTTAATTATAAACCATACAAAGTATAGAGATAAGTATTTTGTATACAATTTTGCATATTATAAGACCACGGGAGTCACTAGTAATTACTAAACCTGTTCTTAACTTAGTCTTGATAAATTAATTGTCAAATACGTTGTCCAGTACAGTTAAATTTATAAGTATATTATATCAATGCAAATGTGTATTTTATTTTTTATTATGCCAACATGTATCTTTTTTGCTACCTTTCAGTAAATTAATAATCTTTTTTAAATAATGTTTTATTTTCGACTTCTCGATATGCTCTCGCCTTCCCTCCACGTAGGGTTAACACGCCTTCCCTAGAGGGGTGCTTCCCACAGTTTGCAAAACTCTGATTTAAATTGATCTCTATACGGAATAAATATTTTTTCACAGTCAAGATTATTTCGAACTATACAACATTTGCTTTCTTTTTACAGACGGATCAAAATACATGAAAACTACGGAATCACAAGCAAATTCATTAATAAACTGCTGTCAGTGGAGCTTTATATCTTTCGTCTAGAACCCCCCCCTCGAATCTTTAGTAGAATTTTCTGAACAACATTTTTGATTACAATTTCCAATATTTTGAACTGTCTGTTATTGACATTTCTGAGAGAAGTTGCGAGTTCTGATAAATTAATATGACGTCTATTTTTCTTTTGTGCATTTTAGAGAAATTTTGAAGCTTTCATACAAGAATATTTCGTTTAATTTAGTACATAACTTATACAGAAGTTATTTTTTAAGGTTATACTTTTATAAACTCTTAGGATAAAGGGAATTTGTTCGGTAGTGGTTTTTTTAGTGAATACTTTGCCTAAACCTAAAATATATTTAATAAGGAAACTTAATTTGTTATTTTCCACGTATTCCATATACTTATACGTTGCAATCTCAACGATTCATCGGGTGCACCTCAGAATGAAACAGTCAGATGCAAACCGGTTTTAGAGGCCACCAGCATATTCTACCCTTCCTATTGTCCCCTAATCCAGTGTTTCTCAAACTGAGAGGCGCGCCCCCTGGGGGGCGTGATAAACCGACAAGGGGGACGCGAGCATATCGAAAATAAAATATAAAAAAAATTTATTTGCTGGAATGAAGTAAAACAAAATATTTTCTGACATAATAAAAAAGTACACACACTGGTATAATTTATGTATATCATTGGCGATATTACGTCATCCAAAAATAAAAGCTTCAACTTCAAAATTTCATTAGCTATCTTTGATACTATAGCCAAATAAAAAACATTTTATTTGATTTGCTGTAATCCCATGGCGAGAGATTTTTTATTAAGTTTTCTTTCCAAATCGAAAATGCTACTCTTCAGAGAAAAAAACAAACAAACTCAGACCCATAATCAAAATTTTTTTTAAGAAGATAAAAAATTCATCACTGTTATATTATTGCCATCAGCTGTAGGCAGCAGAATGTATCTTTTCCTTGAAAAATATTTTTATGACTTTTGGAAAAGCACAGAGAGCACTTTGAAGAATTACTAGGCCAAGATTTAATTTTATGAGTATTCCCAAACATATAAAGCATAATGAAAAACGTTTTACATAATTTTTTTTGAGCATCCATATTGTAATAAATGCACTTTTAATCCGGGAACGGTCACGCCGAGCACAGAGTGCCCGAAATCGATATTTCTAGAAAAACTGTTTAATTGTTACCAATGGCCCTGGCATTATCCTTCTGTTTGACAGTCTTAACGTGAACTAAAATATATTTGTCACATATCTCTCTCTTTTTTGGGAGTGACAAACTTTTTTTTTACAATCTTAAGGTACTTTTTTTGACTGAGTTCCCGGTGTGATAACTTTTTTTCCGAAATATTTTCAGTGTCCTTGAAAGTAGGTGAGTTTATTTTCTCTTAATTAAATTATTCACTGAAATTACGATTTTTATTATGTACTACAAAAATAATTATAAAAAAAGGATTGGGGTGACTCAATAACCCCGCTCGACCATTAGTATCGAGTGCGTGCCTGCTCCAGGGGGTTAAAACTTGTTAAAGTCTTTTCGCTTTAAATATTAAAAATTATACAATTATTCTTCAAAGGAATTTTTTACTGTTGTTCATTATTCAACGTCAATTCTTTATGCTAATTCTGTGAGGCTTAAAATTACAGTTCGCTTAAAACTAATTATAATTTGAGCAATCATTTGAAAAAAATCATTTTATGTTTTTCTTAACATTGTCGCGCACTTGGCTTTACTCTCCTTACAATTCAGTGATTATATCAATAATGCTTTATTTTTTTATAAATGAACTCGTGCTAAGAGCGGGTACTTCAGCCGGTATACTTTTAATGTATCAGTGCTGCACAGAGTATCTTATAACTACAGTACAGTCCCGTTAATCCGAACGGTTCCGCGGAAAAATTTTTTATAATTTTAAGGACGAAAAAATCGGTGAATATTTCAATATAAAACAGTATAAACCTTAATTCAAAACAGTTCTTTATTTAATATTCACGCACTGTACATCAAGTTATGGTACAAATTTTAAAATGGAATAAACTACAGAACAGAACCACTAATGTTTAGTATGAAAAATTGTACAACATAACCCGTACTCCCAGTTCAAATAGTGATTTCGCTGTTACTCCGGCTAATCCGAACAATCACGTAATCCGAACAGGGGTCGGTCCGATATTGTTCGGATTATCGGGACTGTACTGTAATTAATTAATACTAAATTAAGAACAAGTTTAATAAGTATTAGCGACTTCCATGCGCTTGTCTTACAGAGCAAAGTTTTTCAAGGGAATGATGCTTATAATTAGAAATTGACCTCCGAGTTCTTTTTTATATATTTAGCTGATATCTACATTTTGTCATCTAAGCAACCACCGCATTTTGCAATATGTTCCAATTTAAAAATTAGAGAAAGGAAAAATAACATAATAATTACCCTATTACTTAATTTTTTTTTGCTTAAAAGTAACCTATACAAAATTTAATATGTCATGAATTTGTACGTTATATAATAAAGATTGTTGCTTTAGCGTCAAAGTGCATTATTCTTGCATTCGGTACATTATTAATGTATAAGGGGGGGACGTGATAAAAATTTTGATTGATAAGGGGGCGCCAGTATTTAAAGTTGGAGAAGCACTTCCCTTATCAATTTTAATTCAAAACATTGTTAGGACTGCCTTGGAGGCATAAGAAAAGCAAATACATTAAAGTGTACGAAAAAGAACCAGCTTAATGAACAAAGAGAAGCTTAAACTAAAACAACCAAAGCTGTTAATTTGACACAAAATGAATATGAAAACTGGATTAACAATGTTTCATAAGAAAAAGAAAACTGAATACACAAGTAATGCAAATTCTTTTCAGATGTGGGACCATCATGGTTTCCGGTAGTTGTGGGTTGAATACTACAGCGTTTCTCAAACTGTGCCCCCCCCAGGAGGACGTGATAACTCTACGAGGGGGGCGCGAATATATTGAAAAATCAAAAACAAAGGATTAAGAAAATTATTAATTTATAGAAATTAACAAACAAAATACATTCTGACATAATAAAAAAGTATACATTTACACTCATATAATACACTTATAAATATTTCAATACTGCCCAATGCATTTTGTTGTTCTTTTGTGAAATCACTTCTACAACGGTATCTTCGGACATCACATTTATTTATATACATACGAAAATATTGATCGCGGATACTGCACACAGCAAGTCTGACCCAAAAGCACACAGCGAACGGTCAGCTCGTCAACCTCGTAGAAGGAATGCGCGGGAGTGAAGGCGGGAAAAAGAGCGCGTGGGCGGATCACTCAGTTATCCTTCCTCCAGAAAAAATAGTTCACTCGCCTCACCCCAACATACCCCTCCTGCGAGTGATACATTTTTTTTTCAAACAATACAAACATTATAGACATATACACAATACACATAAAATATAACAATAAACACAGTGACATAAAATCAAGAGAGTAATGCAATTTTTTGCATTGAATATTTCAACTTTTCTACATTCATGGCTTTCGTAAGGAAATCTGCAATTAAAAATTCTGTTTGGACATATTCTAATTTAATTACAGTATCTTTAATTAAATCCTTTATAAAATGAAAACGTAAGTTCATATGCCTTGATTTATTTGAAGAACGGGTACCCTTAATCTACTGAATTGCTGCTTGGCTATCTGAATTTAAAGTTACAGCATTATTTATAAATTGTTCACATTTTAATTCAGTTAACAAATTTACAGTCCAAATTATATCTTTACAAATTTCAGAAATAGAAAATAACTCTGCTTCACATGTTGATAAACTAACACTCTTTTGTTTACGACATTTCCATAAAATTAATGAATTACCTAGTAAAACTACACCTCCAGAAAATGATTTTCCATTTTCTGCATTTCCCCAACTAGCATCTGAACTAGCATTTAAAATACCAGATTCATTTTCATAAAACAATTTTTTATCTTTTGAGCCCATCAAATATCTTAACACTCGTTTAGCCAAATTGTAATGTCTCTTCTCTGGATTATGATTAAATTGGGATAAATAAGATATTACAAAAGAAATATCAGGTCGAGTTCTATTAGCTAAATATAAAAGTTCACCAATTAATTCCTGATACATAGTAATATCAATAAATTCATTTGTAGAGGGAAAAATTTTGTCTTCCCCCTTCACAATTGGAATTTTCACACTTTTACAATTTTCTAAATTATGTTTGACTAATAATGAATTAATGTAGTCACACTGGGATAAATAAATACCATTTTCACATTTTTCAATTTCCATGCCTAAAAACTTATTAGTTTTGTTTTCAACCACTTCAAATACATTTTTAATCTTACTAACAATATCTTCATACATTTTATCATTGTTACAAAAAATTGCTAAATCATCTACATACATACATAATATAAGAACACTTTGATTAACAGATTTAATAAAAACACAATTATCAGAAGCTAATTGTTTTAAACCAAAATTTTCTAATTCACCCTTTATTTTCATGTACCAGTTTCTACCATACTGTGGCAAACCATAAATACTCTTTTTTAATTTACAAACTTTACCATCTCCAATTAATTTTTCATAACCAGGAGGGGGTAACACAAACACCGTCTCCTCTAAATCACCATATAAGTATGCAGTTTTTACTTCAAAGAAATTAACATTTAACTTTAATTTAGCTGCAAGTGCAATTAACAATCGAAAGGATTCAATGTTTACAACTGGTGAATACGACTCTGAATAATCTATGTTTTTAATTTGATTAAAACCAGCTGCTACAAGCCTTGCTTTGTATTTTATATTTTTCCCAGCATCATCTTGTTTTAAGCTATATACCCATTTAGTTTTTATTAATTTTGATTTCGCAGGTTTTTGTACAATTTCCCAAACTTCATGTTTATCTAACGAATCTAATTCATTCTCCATTGCTAATTTCCAGTTTTTCCAATTAGCACTATTTTCTGCCTCAAAATAAGAGAGTTTGGTACATTATTCACCAAATGGACAGACATCAGCTTAGATTTTAGTCTTTCCGATCTTCTAACAAGGATTTGATTTTGCACATCATTCAATTCAAGTACCGGAATTTCGATTCTGTCTGTCCGAGGTGATGATGTGGTCTGAAGGGGAATTGAGTTATCATTCTCAATTGCTCCAGGTCCATTATTTATATCAAAATTATACAACACTCCATTCTCTGTATTTTGATTAATTTCGTTTCTTTCGGGAGAGACTTCAAAAAACGAGTCAATATCCCATGTTTCATTTTCTATCTCACCTAAATAATTACTACCTTTTAAATATTCATTAAATTTAACTGATCTCTCCTCAATTACTTTTTTGATTTTTAATATCATAAATTCGATATCCCCCTCCTTTCTCTAGCATATCCTAGCATAATTCCACGTTTTCTTGGAACTTCAAATTTATTTCTCAATACTTTCGGAACGTGAAAATAGGCCACACAGCCAAATTTTTTCAGATAATTTAATTTTGGTTTATTACCTGTCCAAATTTCTAATGGGATTTTTTCTTTCCCTTTTCGTGGTGTAACATTAGATACTTGAGTACTACAATTAATAGCTTCAGCCCAAAATTTTAAAGGAAGTTTACTTTCATATAATAAAGATCTAGCTCTTTCTAGAAGAACACGGTTGGCTCTTTCTGCCTTGCCATTTGATTTACTATTGTATGGAATAGTTTTTTCATGAAATATTCCTGAATTAGCCAGGTAAGTATCTAGTTGTTCATTTACAAATTCTAACCCATTATCAGTTCTTATCTTTTTAATCCTTTTATCAGTTAAATTTTCATATTTGGCTTTAAATTGAGAAAATATATCAAACACTTCATATTTATTTTTTAAGAAATAAGTAAAGTACATGCCAGAAAAATCATCTACAATTACCATAAAATATTTTGCACCACCATGCGATTCGATATTAATTGGACCACACAGGTCGGCATGAAGCAACTCAAGAATTTGTGAGCTTTGATATATATCAATACTATGATGAGTTTTTCTGGTTACCTTACTTATATCACAAGTTTCACATGTGAAATTATTTACATTATCAATATCAATATAATCTTTCATTTTAAGCATATATTTACAATTTAAATGACATAACCTGTTATGCCAAATTTCATAATTATTAGTAGATTGGTCAGAAATAAAACACTCAGAATTATACATAGGTTCTAATTTAATTTCTAATCTACCATTATTTTTAAATGCTTTAGTTATTAACTTATCATTTTTATCATATATCAATACACAATTATTTTCTGATTTAATCTTACAACCTTTATCCATTAAACATGTTACAGACAGTAAATTACATCTTAATTGAGGAACATAACTGACATCAGTAATTGTTAGATTAATAGAATTACAATGTTTTGTACTCACAGTTTTAGCTGAAACGTTTCCAGTTCCTTGGCTCATCATTTTAGAATTTTTATCGGCTAAGTAAATTTCCATCACTTCTGGACTAATATTTTTGAACCACACAGGTTCTTTAGCCATATGACAGGATGCACCACTATCCAGAATCCAGATATTGTCACAAGGTTTTTCTTCTCGATGGGAAGCTGCAAATACGTGTCCATTTCTAGACGAATTGTTTCTTTGGCTTGTACTTGGAGAGTTCTTGTTTCTATAATAACAGTCCTTAGCTAGATGATTTGATTTTCTGCAAATATAACACAGTCTCGTTTTCTTTTCATTTTTTCTCTTACAATAAAATGCTTCATTAATTCCATCCATGCGAGTTTTAATTGACAAGTTTAAAGTTGCTTCTTCTTCCCTTAAAATTTGTAATATTTCGTCCATGCTTTTTCCTCTTTGTGTCTTAAGAATATCGCGCACTTTGGAGAATTTTCCATTTAATCCTCTAACGGTATGGTAGACCAATTCCCTCGGCGACACAACCAGTCCAAGGGAGTGACACTTAGTCGAAATCCCCCGCGCTCTTGCAATATAATCTGCTACAGTTTCGCCATTTTTCATTCGGATGTTCTTGAGTTCATTGCCCGCGTCAATTTTTCGGTCTTCACCTTCGCCCATGTAAGTCGCTCTAATTTTATCCCACAGCACTTTCGCGTTGTCTTCCGCCGCGAACTGTAAGGCTTGCTCATCTGCGAGCGATAACTTAATGTATGCTATTGCATCTGAGTTTTTCGTAATCCAGTCCATTTCATCTTTACGGGTGAGGTCTTCAGGTTTCTCCTCTAAGATTAGAGGGGCTAATCTTTTTAAGCTAAGGGCAGCTTTCATCTTAAGCTCCCAAATAAAATAGTTCATTCCGTTTAAATCGGGAATAGTTATCTTATCCATTGTAGGTAGAAAGGTTTAAACGTTCCCAAAGTCAACTAACTCGTCACACAGATTAACCACGCTCTGCTACCACTTGTTGTTCTTTTGTGAAATCACTTCTACAACGGTATCTTCGGACATCACATTTATTTATATACATACGAAAATATTGATCGCGGATACTGCACACAGCAAGTCTGACCCAAAAGCACACAGCGAACGGTCAGCTCGTCAACCTCGTAGAAGGAATGCGCGGGAGTGAAGGCGGGAAAAAGAGCGCGTGGGCGGATCACTCAGTTATCCTTCCTCCAGAAAAAATAGTTCACTCGCCTCACACCAACACATTTTATAATTAATTTAAGAATACTAAGTTAAAAGAACAAGTTTAAAAATTATCAGTAACCTTATGAGCTTGTCATATAAAATTATATCCAAAAATGAATATTTATCTGGATGATTAGCTCGGTTTATAAATAATTCCTTAACTGTCGATTAAAAGATGTGCGATTTGCTCCCCTTCACCCCCGTTTTCCAAATACGCACGTCCAGCTCAGGTGTCGTCCACGTCACTTGAACATGTTTCAAAATTACGTGCTCCGTCACCAAAAGCCCTCGTGTAGCTGAACAGTGTGACGTTAATATTCACTCACCCAAGTACGCGCGTGTATGTGATGTATTGGGGGGGGGGGAGGAAGAAAAGGAATAAAATTAAGCAAATCCTCTGAGGGAAGTAAATCCTTCCCATACACCGTTAAGGTCCTTTTATTGCATTCCAAAGCTTTCGGAATAATTTTAAGTATAGAAGTGCCCATATAAGGTCGTACTTTCGAAAGACGTATGTATCCGTCTGGAGAATTATCGCTTTGGTTAAGATAGATGTTTACATACGTTGGATGCACTTAGGTGTTGTAGCTTTAGTGTCAAAGTATTGTGACGAGCTCACGCGTCTTTTTTTTAACATGTCCTTTGGGCAACTCTTTTCCAACCAAATCCAAGAAGTGAAGTGTGAATGAAAGATGCAAACTAACAAGCTTTTAGATATCGGAACTTAGAGTAAGCGAAATGGCGATTTGTGGCAGTTGATGGCAAGTAGAGGAATGCTAATATAGTTCGTGGTTCAAGTTTGGTTAAGATTACGTGGCGGTGATTAGAAGTTTTAAATAATAAAGATATAGAGAAGCAAGGTGCATACCAGTGCATGCAAGTAAATGCAAGATAGCCTTAAAGATAAAAGTGATTGATTCTCCAGACTGCAACAAGGTAGGATTGATTATTTAACATTAGAATCAGTGATTGTATTAGACTTGAGTTTAGGCGATTCAGTTATTGATAGTGGTCCGAGTTAGTTAGGTTAAGTAGTTATTATCTATATCTATATCTATATCTATATCTATATATATATATATATATATATATATATATATATATATATATATATTGTGTGTGTGTGTTGCGTATTTTGCCATCGTAGATTCTCTCACATTAATTATTATAATTTAATTTGTTAGAAGTTTCAGAGGAAAATCTTAGTAAAGTTATATTAAGACTATGTATGCCGCTAGTTCTTCCGTTAATCCTACACCTCTAGCTCACGCTGAGAGATACTCCGAGAGATATTCTCCTAAGGAGGGTGGGAATATCACAGTATATTAAGAATGAATTCAATACAATGTTATTGTATGGAGGAATTAGGATTGAATATTGGGTCGCAAATATAGTGAAAGTTTGAGAAGCAGTGGAATACAATGTCGAGTCTTCCAAAGAAACAACTAAATAACGTCTGATACAGTGGATTTACGTAGCTTAGGCAGATCAGTTCACGGTAATTTTTACTTTTGTAAATTATAATCATGATTCAGAGCCTTGTATATCCCACACTAGTGTATTTTGGGAGATGCAGGAGTTAGAATTTTCACTTTCTTTTAAGGGTAAAAACCTCTTCATGTAAGTTGCAGTTGAGTCGGCATTCCATTTGTATTCAGACTTCACTGGGCTAGTTGACCAATCTAAAGTTGATGAGACAAAGTTTTGAGGTAGTTTTTCTTAGGGGTTCCAGTTCACTCCCTCTATTTTACTATTGGTCAAGCCAAACAAACTGTATTATTGAGCTGTTAAAGAGATCAAGCCACTTTTTTTAGCCATTTTAACAGGAAATCTGGAACTAAAGACAAAACAAATGAAATTAGGTATCGATGTAAAGTAATCAGGCGCAGTCTGCCTGAGAAGCCAAGGCAAGGAGTAGTTCAAATTCATTGTAATGTATCACAGAACAGAATTATTTTGAATAAAATGAATGAATGCAGTAAAAATATCCTTAAAAATTCATCTTCGAAGTTATGACACAATAGGGGTGCACTACACCTCACAAGCCGGGGGGGGATAGGCATCTGAGCAAGCCAGGTTAGTTGAGGGCACATTTGACTATGGCATTCTACCCAAAAACCAAGAGTCAGGAAACTATTGGTAGGGGCGTCGAGCTCAACCTTCAGGTGTAGGAGGGACATTTAAAACTGTTTTGCTGGTCCCTCAGGGCAGCTGCGTCCAATGGAGAGTTAAAGTCAAAGAAACCATAATATCATCTTACCTGAACATTTCCATACAACACAAGTGTTTTTTTCAAAATTTTTTTTATTGGTTTAAAAAGTTCTCATAAGGAGGCAGAATATTTTTTTGTTATTCACAAAAGTAATCTTGCTGTAAAAAAAATTCTACAGACTTTGTTTCCTTTTTTAAAAACGTTTTGTTTTATGAGAAAAAATAATTTTATTCAGTTTCAATAGATGACTTTGATTTGGTCACCTACAATAAAAAAGATTATGAATTCTGGTTCTGATATTCATTTACTTCTCACTGTAAACATGGCATTTTGTGCTTTATAACAATTCAACAAACTGCATAGCCGAACACATCAGCAGTATACCATTACTGACGAACAGTTTCACACTGCTTGTAAAACAGATATAATGAATAAGGAGCAGTTGCTCGTCTACCCAGACTTTGAACTTAAGTTACAATATAGAAGTAGTACTTCCCTGTTGTATTGGATGGCCAAGAGACTCCTGTTCTGATTGTAAGATTGCCTTTCCTCTTACTAGACCTCTGTATTCTAATTTTGTAGTTTTTGCATGTTATTAGTTTTGTCATGTTTCATATTTTAATTTTTAGTTTGATACAGCATTGTTCTCTCGCGAATGACCAGATGGAAATGGATTGTGTGTGTGAATTCCAATTTTGCCGCGTGAAACAACTACCAAAATTTAATAAACGACTTTGAAGATAATAAAAGCACAATTCTTCAGTCGAGGACATGAAAATGCACATCTTTCCAAGAATTCAAAAGTATTTGATTGGTATTGAGAAATAAGAATGTGAAGATGATCTACATAAAAAACTGATATCGATACTTCATTTCTTGGAAAGAATTTGATTCCCTTTGATAAACCAGTGGAAGTATTCGAATTGGTGAGGGATATATGAGTAATCTGATTATAACGAATTTCACCAATGATTGTGAATGATTTAATCACAAAATAGATGTTTTAGTTAAATATTGCTAAGTATTAGGGTGGATAACTTGATTTTGAGTGTTAGTTTTGTTCTGAAAATTTCGAAGAAAAATATTGGAAGAGTAGAAGGAAAGAATTTTGTTGTTTGTCACGCTGTTTTTACTATTGTGTTTTTGAAATATAATCATTTTAAAAAAAACTTTAGACTTGTCTGTAATTAAGACGTATTATGAATACACACACTACAATTCGCATTTTTCTAATACTACGTTTAATTTGAATATTATAGAACTTTTTTTCAGGTCTTTATATTTTGTATCGTAGTGAACTAAGTAAAACATTTAAATATATTATTACCACCATTCTACATACAAAACGGCAAAATCATAGTTTTGAGGGAATTTCAATGATTTCATAGTTCGTTATCTTTCGATTTGTGATGTAGTTTCTGTAGATATATGAAAAAACTAAAATAGCATTTTGTTGAATTCCATTGAGAATCAGGATTCGTACCTTTGGTTGGGTGTACGATTTTGATTTATAACATGAAAAATGCCATTAGCAGGTAAGGCTAAATATATAGATACATAATTAGCATGGCGGTAAGGATATGATTGCATAAAATACAGGAATATAATTTAATTAGAGTCTATTTGCTATTCTTTATTGATCGAATCTTTGAAAATATCCATTTTTATTATCAATGGTTTCGAAAATAGTAATTCTGAATTTGTCTAAAGATCTTTCTTTGTTAATAATTTATTTTTGCGTGCATGTATGAACAAAAAAAATATATTTAGTTTTTTTTAAATAGAAAATATTATTACAACAAAATTGAATCAATATATTGATCCTGCAATCATACTTTAATTCTATGTTAAAAAAAATTTCTAAATTAAATTAAAAAAATCCTTCTAACTTATTAGTTTACTTTTTGAAATTTTGCTTAAATTTCTTATTTGTACATCAATCTATTGATTTTCTTAGATATGTGTTTTAAATTAAGACCAATCTTAATGCCTCGAAAACTTATGAATCACATGTTTCTTTCATCTTTAGAAAAATGGTTTAAATTGCGTACTTTTAGATTTATAAAGACTGCTGTGAGAAAAGTTTCTGTAAATCAATTAATGTTCATGATACTTCACAGAATTTTAGTAGCTCTCTATTACTTGAAACTATATAGTAGAGAATGATTTCTGAAAGGCTTCAATAACAGGGAACAAGCAGACAGTTTTAGAGTAATTTCTGAGAAAATTCTATGTTAATTAGGAAGACTTGAACCTGTTTATGTCTCCTTTAAAGTAATTTTTTTGTTGTTAAAAACATATAAATTATCGTTAAGTACTTAAGAATTTATAAGAAACGTTACAATATTAAGAAACAACTATGCTGATATTTCTAGATTAATTGTTTTGTTCAAATATCAGGGTACATAGAGTGTTTTACAAAGTTTAAAAGCCAATTATCATGTTCTTAAGCAATTTATCTCTTTTTCCATTTGTCACTTAGTACGAGGATACTTAGCTATAATTTTCCTGAAAACTTTTAAAACAATTCCAATACAGATATTAGATTACTTATACATTAAAATAATGAAACACAACGTTTTTTGAATATTTTATTAGGAATTATCTGTGTAAATTGAAGTAACGAGCAAGAATGTTTTGCGAAAAAATAATTTATTTGCTCTCTTTAAGTATGCTCATTTTTCAACGTAAGCAATTGAAGAAAAAAAGTAAATAAATAAAAATTGTTGATTGAATAAATATTCACTAAAGCAATTGGCTGAAAGAGAATTTCATACAAACGCTAATAAAAATTGAAACGTTAATGGAGGCTTTCAAGTTTAATTTTTAGCTAGCTCATGTATTATCAGTGGGTATGTAGAAGTGTAACAGAATTAAAAAAAAATGTTACTGTACTTTCTTTTACTCGAAATGATACTAGAATCTAATGAATTTCTTGTTAATTCTGAAAGACATTCTAATTGGCAAGCAATTTCCAAAAAAATGCAACGTTTCATATAATTAAATTGTGTTTAGAATTGCAATTTTTCCTTTGTCCCTAATTTTCATTTAGAACATATGAAATAACCAGAGGAAGATACTTGCTTGTTGAAAAAAACATGTTTGTTAGTTGTTTTGACTTGATAAATAGCATGTAGATAAGCGGTATTATGATTATATATCTAATACCTAATTTTTTACACTCTCTATTTCAGTTTTCCATTACTTTATATACACTCAGGAACATTGAAAATAGCGACCCAAGAAGAAAGCATCGGATTGAAATGAAATTTAATACACATAATGACACAGATGAGAGATTCACTTGATCTCAAAAACAAGACGATTAAACGAATACAGGGTGACCAACGACACAAATACTGGCCAACTTCAATAGCGCGTTGGACCACCTCCAGCTGCAATACATGCCACCACACGGTCCAGCATTGAGTTGATTAGACACCTTATGTTGACCTAAGGCAGATGGGCCTATAAATCTTGAACAAACAACTCTAAATCATGTACAGAGTGACACGATGGCATCTGTCGTTTTAGCTGATCCCTGACGTGCTCTACAGGGGACAAATCGGGGGAGCGGGCCGGCAATGGAAGAGTCTGAAAACGACGTAGGAGGTCTTGAGCAACTCTTGGTGTATGCGGACGAGCATTATCTTGCTGGAAAATTTCCCCTGGGAGACCATTTAGGAAAGGTCCTACATGGGGTCGAAGAATATCATTAACGTAACGTTGGCCCGTTAAGGTTCCATTCATCACAATTACAGTGGACCGGCTATCATAGGCTATGGCCCCCAGACCATTACACCAGCTGTGCGGGCAGTGTGACGTAGAACAGTGTGGGGGGGAATTGTACCGCTCACCAGGGCGCCTCCACACCCGTACACGGTTATCATCTATCCCCAAAACAAACCAAAATTTATCACTAAACACAATCTTTTGCAAATCTGTGACATTCCACATTGATATGGCTTGGCACCACTGTAGACGCAGTTGCCGATGTTCCGGTGTTAAAGGGAGTGCACGGAAAGGGCGCTTGGATTTAAGATTTGCTTCTGAAAGGTGTCTGGAAATTGTTTGTGGAACAATTGCTACGCCTACGTCTGCTCCTATCGTTGAACGAGTCACTGTGGGGTCCACAAGTGCTTGCCGCACAATCCTTCGATCTTCTCTCTTCTTGGTCTTCCTGTTAGCTCCAGACCCGGTTTTTCGCGCATGGGTACCTTCTCGTGTCCACAGCTCCCAACAATTTCTAACGGCACACTCCGAACGATCCACCTGGCCAGAAACACGGCGCGTTTATAAGCCTGCAGTTTTCATCCTGATGATCAGGCCTCTCTCAAACTCGCTTAACTATGAGAAATGTCTTCTAGCACGTTTACCTGGCATGTTTTGCTTACCAAAGTCTTCCTACAATCGGCGGGTAATCGTCTCGTTTATGAATCTTCGAATTTGCGCTGGCTTATATAGCACCCTCTTCCTGATTGTAGCGCAACCTCGGCGTGTATGAGCATGCGTATTGGCACAAAACTTGTATCATATGCATAACATATTACGCTGTACTTATTTGCCAAGTTTCGTGATTGTACTTAGCTTCCTTCTTGGGTCGCTATTTTCAATGTTTCTGAGTGTATATTGAGTTATATGCTAATGTTTGCAGTCACAGTATCTTGGGTATTTACACAAATAATTAGGTATTTACAAGTACTTGGTTATTTACATTTTAAAGGGCAGTTATGTCCCTAATCCTTCAAAAGTAACCACTATTTGACCTCGAGAACTTTAGTAATTTGGTTGATGGAGGCTAATTTCTTGAAATCCGAAACATGGATTTCTTCTTTTCAATTGATCAAAAACGGTAAATGTAAGTTTCATCATTTGTTTCAAACTTTAAAAGTGTTTATTTTAGGAAAATGTATACATATTCAAAGATGTAAAAAGTATGTTCAGGCAGTTCCGTTGGAAATACTGCCGAAAATTAAGGTTTCCTTTACAGATAATATTTTAAAGCAAATATCACTAAGTGTGTTCCTCAATAACGTTTTGATATATTCATGGAATAATATTTCTGAATTACACGAATATCCTTCATATAATATGCTATTATGTAGTTTTCCCTTAGCGAAGGAAATTTGATAGTAAATTAATATTTTTCGAGCGTAATCGTACCTTCCAACTTCATGCAATTTGTGTCTTATGATCTATGAACATAAATGTCAAAAGTTACTGTAAAGTTTTAGATACTGAATCGTCACACATGACATACAGGTCCAATTATAAAGTACTTTTCTTGCGTCTATGGTTATTTAAAAAATTATTTGAATTAAATTATTCTCATAAGAACATCAGTGTCTTTTTATATAAAAAATTAAATACACATAATTTGTCATTTTAAAAGAAGTTCTACAGAATTTAATAATAAATAAATATTTCCATCGGAAACAATGTAACTTCTTAAGCGTAATGATGATGCCAGATAAATGAAAAATATAACAAAGTAAAAAAGAATAAAACTCTCATTAAGAAAAAGGATAAAGTAATTGGCAAAATAAATCCTTTTTAGAACCAAGAAAATCAGAAATAACAACAAAAGCTTTCGAATTTAATATATCTCCTTCTCAAGGATTTTTTTGTAAGTACATTCGAAGAAGATGAAATTCGGTTAATTAACGAAGTAAAAAATATGATCAGCAAACTCTTAGATATATTTTTTGTGCAGTTCTGTTAGAAAATATATTTGTAGCAGACAATTGTTTACTAGGTAAGGTGAGACGAATAAAACGGCTAAATAATGAAACAACCATTTAAATAGAATGAATTTAAAAAAAAAGCAAATACCACACTGTTATATCAAATTTTAAACTTTAAATTTTAATGATAATTATGTAATGATTCTAATTTATGAATTAATATTATCAAGAAGATCCTGCTGCATATTTACCAACGATTTCTACATTTTATTGTTAATTAATTCAGAGCTGTGCATATACTAGTATGCAATTTTTCAAGTAGATTCTATATGTTCGTATAATTCGCATAAAAAACTCTGTAGTACAGGATTTAGTAATAAATAAATATTTTTTTCAGGAAAAATATATCTTTTTTAGAGTATTGATGACTCCAGATTAATAAATGATTGATTGATTGAATATTAACGTCGCACTGTTCAGCTACACGAGGGCTTTTGGCGACGGACCACGTAATTTTGAACCATGGTCAAGTGACGTGGACGACACCTGAGCTGGCACCCTCTGCTAACTACCACACCACACCAACGGGAGGACGTTTCAGCTCTCGACAGATTTAACGTGCATCGCTGCCCTACACGGCGGGTCTTTAGTGGTACTGGGCTCGAACCTGTGACAAAGCAAGCCACGGTCCGATACCTATACCACTCGGCTACCGCGGCCCCAGATTAATAAAAGAACACTCATTATGACATAGGAAATTTAATAGGTGAAATAAATCCTTTTTGTGCTAAGAAAATCGGAAATTACAACAAAAACTTTCGAATTTAGTATATCTCTTTCTAAATTAAAAAAAAATCCCATGGAAGTTTTGCAAATACTTTAGAAGAAGCTATAAAATTAAGTTAAAGAACAAAATTTTGATCAACAAAACCGTAAGTACAATTTTTGTGTGATTCTGTCAGGAAAGTAACTAAGGGCAAACGATTTTTTACTAGCTAATATGAGAAAAAAAATGGCTGGATGATGAAACAGCTATTTAAATCAAATTAAAGGGGAAAAATCAAACATCACGATTTTGCAAAAAGCGGTTTTAAAATTCAATAATACTTTCAAGATTATGATTTATGGACTATAATTATTATGATAATTTTTTTTGTATTTCTACCAACGATTTCATAGCGTAAATATTTAAATATATTTATTTACAGTTCTTCAAAAACAATAGAACATTTTTATAAAAAATGAAAATCGTTTGTTTCACTTTCTGGTAAAGATATAATGTTTATTCATTGTCCTTAAGGAAATTTCTTCCAAAAAATTATAATATTTGATTCGCGGTCAATGGAAAATTTCCTAGCAATGTTCAAAAGCTTCACTAAGCGAAACAAATCAAAGCTTGCATCTTATAAAGTGACCATTTACTTGATCTCAGCTGAGATGAAGGAGGGGAAGGGAACCTGGGGCCCCTAAATGCGATTCCGGGTTTCTAGAGAACGATAGTTAATCTTAAGAGGACTCGTTGTCCTTCATTTCATTCTGAGCTGGTTCAATATTCTCATTTACTGCTTCGTTGTTCTGCGACCGAAGATATTAGGTATTCTGATACATATCCGCTTCGCCCGTTAAACGTGACACTTCAGTCGTCTTAGAAACAGTATTCGGTATTGTTACCATCAACACGTGAGATTTGAATTGCTAGTGGAAATGACAATTGACTCCGATTTCCTGAGGAAATTTTGTTTGACAGCATTTCTCAGATAGAATTTAACCAGTCACGTTTGGAGACTAGAATAATTTGAAACGAGAAAATATCTTCGAAATTTGATTCTAGCAAACTTGGACCTTTATTACGTGAATACTTTATTATGGAACTGGTGGGTCAAACAGTAAATGGGCTAAATGGGAATTATTCGGAAGGCCAATTGGGGATTCGGGTATCGCTGTATGTGGTTGTAAATTCAAGAATATAGATAATCATTATTTGGAATAATAGAACAACTGCACAGTAATTTCCTCTTGACAGCTTTGCGATATGTGACAAATGAAATAAAATGTACACTGAATATTTATGCAAAACGTACAGTATAAGGAATACTTTATCAAATAAATGTGAACTAATATACTTTCTTAAAGTCTTAAACATTGAGATTAAGGTTTTAAAGTTTCTAGAATTTTTAAATTATAATTCGACTTTAAAAGTTGTTACTTGGAAATCTAATAATGACAATTAATATTGGAATGCATTTTAATTATTTTTTAAAGAAAGGAAGTAATTACATAAATTGTGACGGTTAGTAACATAAGGAAAACTTTTTCCTTTTGTTGCATGTATTTGCTTCTTTTGCTAGTATTAAGTCATACTACAAAAGCTTTCTTTTTCAAAAATAATATTAATTATGTTGCTTAAATATTTAAATTCAATTAAAAAGTCCATCATTTCTAAAAGGAATTTAGGGATTCACTGACTGTAGAACTGTGTAAAGTTTTACTTCAGCAGTTATTTATATTTAAGTTTGTAGAGTCAAATAGAAATCTGTTTTCAGTTAATGATATGAGATACTTCGAAATTTTTTTTTTGTATTTTCTAGAAATTATTTGGCAGAATTTTATAAAAAAAGCATTTTTATATTTAGGTTTTCTCGAGAGGACAAATTTAAAATATCTTATAGGAATGTAATAGAAGCATCACAGACGTCACTGAAGAATAACTAATTTTTAAAATTATTTTCTTTATTTTCAGTCGTAAGCTTTTAAAGAAAAATCATTAAATCGCAAATTTTAAAGAATTCAAATATATTAATATTCTTTACTTTCTATGTTAGACAGACTACTTGAAAGACAAATGTATGAATTAAAGATCCAACACTTCAACAAATTAGGCCAGTAGATGATGTATTAACTCGAAATATGGCAATTAATATAATACATTTATTAGAAATAGGGTTCCTATGTATTTATTAACAAATTACTTCCTAAAAAATTAGTTGACAAATTTTTTTGTTGAGAAATTTTTAGTTTCACATCCTTTTTGACAAAAAATGTTTTGCTATGGATCTTGTATTTTAAAGAGAAGTTTAAAATGACATAATTTAGATATATTTATAATACTTCAAGATTTAAAAAAAAGGAAGAATAAGAAAGAAGTATATATTTTAATAAACGTTTTTTTATTATAAAATGTTAAAAATGAATGCAATCGCATAAAAAACCTGTACGTCTTTTGAGATACATGCGTTTTTAATTCTTTGTTTTGTTTTTTCACCATTTGATCATGTTAAAAAGAAACACCAGGGGGAATTTTGATATGAGCTTTACACCAAACCCCTTATTTACGACAGTAATGTTGGATAAAATACAACTTTTCTGTTATTAATTTGAAAGCAATACTGGGGCTTAACTTTTTTTTAAGTATAAGAGCTTTTTAAACGATTACATTTCTTTTGTGAGTATTTAGTACTATGTTTCCTCCTTAGCTTCATTATGAATTAATTTACTTTTAAAATTGGTATAAAATTTAACAAACCTCACACAATTCTTATTTTTTGAAGAACATAAAAATTTGAGTATTGAATGTAAAAGTAATCCCAGCCTTTTAATTGCTGCAATTTTTGTCTATGTTCATTGGTTTTCAATTAATTTTCTGTAAATTGAAAAAGTATAAACATATAACATTATTTAGTTGTAATATAGTATCATAATATAGTAACATGTGTTTCATTTTCTGGTGCAATTAATTATTTTCTATCTCAAACACTTGTAATGAACATAGCGTTTAAAATAAACTAAGTTAGTTTCTGTAGATCCCGAGAATTTTAATGTGTTATTTTTAATTTTTCTAGAAATATAATTATTGCAAAATATTTGATTAAACAATTTCCAAAACTAATTTTTAAAACAATGAGATAAAAAAAACTCCGCATGATTTTACATCTTTGTCTTACACATTGAATACAATATATGCATCATTTAAATGAAAAGGGAAATAAATAATGGAGTTTAGTTTCAGCTCAGGTGTCATCCACGTCACTTGACCATGGCTCAAAATTACGTGGTCCATCGCCAAAAGCTTTTGTGTAGCTGAACAGTGCGAAGTTAGTATTCACTCACTCACTCATTCGACCCCCGAACAAGTCGATAGATTTTCTGAGTGCAAAAATCGCAGCCATGCATATTCTATGATTATGCGGCTGGTAAAAGATCTCTTGATTATGAATTTGGCTCTGGTACTCTTGGAAAATATTGAATCGCAGCGATCTTTAGCATCTAAAGAGAGTTGGAATTAAAATTATTTCAAGCATCCAAATTTGGTAACAAAAGACTCCATTAGATGATACCACCACTGAAATGGCGCTCACATTCGGGGACTTGCTGTGTTTGCAAAGGCATAGTTCATCGATCCTTAACCTGCTGCCCACCGAGCCTTTTTTAAGTGGCCCGGTCATGACCTATTCCTCTGAGAAATTTATTTATTTAAGAACATTGTATTAAAATTTATTGGGAAATTCTTTGTCAAGAAATCAAATTTATCAATTTTGCCTTTTGTTGTCGGTGTCGTACGGATACGAATTGAAATTATTTTTCTATTTGGAATGGTTACGATTTTAGTGATAGCAGACAGCAGTGGAGTAGCGACAATTTTATGGGTGGACCTAAAATTTTCAATTATCTTTCATACCTTGCAAGTGAAAAATATTCAAAAAATATATAGTTTCAAGACGATTGGGAGGTTGACTATTTTATAGTGAAAAACAAACATGGATCAGTAATTGTTTGATTTGTCACGAAAGTGCTCTGTATTTAAAAAATACCAATAAACAGGAATCACATTCAATGACACTTTTCCTCGAAGTTTCAAGAGGGGATACATAGACTTTCATGAATAATCTTTGCAACAGCAGCAAAGTGTTTTATTAATGGTAATATCACAGAGGTAACAAAGACATCCTATAAAGTCTGTTACATTATTGGTAATCATATGAAACCGTTTACTGATGCAAAAGTGGTGAAGGGGTGTTTCTTAAATGCTTCCAATTTAGTGTTAGTGACAAAAATTTAAAAAATACATAAAATAATAATTAAAAAGAGCAAAACAGGAGTTATAATTTTTTGATCAATTTTCCACATTTTAAATTTTTTATGTTACCTTGGTCTTAAAGCATTTCTCCCCCATCCCCTCTTTATCCTCATTTTGAGGCCCGCGTAAAATAAGTAACATATGCATGAGGCCCAGCAGAAAAAAAGGTTGAGTACCCCTGGCATAGTTGCTAATATGAAGCTGATTACGGAATAAAACTTACGTACCACTTTGAATGTCTTCTTTGATCCGAGTGTACGTGTATCGCATTCTAGTATAACTTAGATAAATGAAAAATTTTATAAGATTTTTCACTTTTGATGCGTATGATTTTCTTACGTTAATATAATTCTCAAGCTAATTAAAATTGTTTAATTTAAAAATCCTGTTCAAATGTAAAACTACAGATTTCGTCTCACTTAACATTTTATATTATTTTTCATTTTATACCTTAAATTTGTTCTTTAACATATTTTCTTGATTAACTTTTATTTAACAATTTTAAGAGAATTTCCAATTAGGATGAAAAGAAAAAACCTCTGTAGTGAAAAGTTGCAAATTAACTTATGCTTTTCTTTACAATTTACTAACAAACGTGCTTTCAAAACTTTTTTGGCATTATTTAGCTGTAGCACAATTGTTAATCCTAATTGCATATTATGTTTCGGCAGCTTCAAAGTAAAAGCAGAAAAACTTCGAAGAGGGTTTTCCATTTATTGACAGAAAGAAAGATTAATTAGAAGTTAATAATTAAATTTCTTATCGCTAATAAGATTCCTTAAATGCTCCAAAAAATATTTTAACTGTTTTAGTCCATATTTTTTATAATAACAAACAAATAATCAAATAAATAGCATTGTTTTAATTAGCTACAACATTTGTAAGAATATGAACAATACATACGTTCTACAGTTTTAATTGCCGTAGTTCAATCAAACAGACTTTTTCTACAGTTCTAAACACTATTTTAATTACGTTTCTTTAGGGTATTCAGAATTTCTATTCTATTTTTAAGTAAATCTAAAGAAATTTAGGATAAAAAAAGAGACTCATTAGATGCATGGAAGAACATACTTAAAATTTAAGCAACCAATTAGACGTTTTGAATCTTTCTTATTGAAATTTAAGCTTTTTTACGAAAACAGGCCGTCATTATATCGTTGAATTCACAATTCTTTATTGAAATATCTAAATATACAAATGTTTAAATGGATGTGTTTATTTTGATATTAGAAGGAAAATATAACATTAATATTTAATAGTATTACCTATTTATAAAGGTTTCATGAATCTTATTGATTAATCATTAAGAAGATACAACAATATTAAAAATTTAAGCACTGTTATTCTCAGTGGCATTATACGATCGAAATCACATTAATCTTAAAAAAAAAATTCTTAAACCATTTTTTTCCTTAATCCGTATCATTTTGATTGATCAAAATATTTATTTTTAAACAGTCTAAGTAATATAGGAAATAATTCTTATGAATTATAAATTGCTTAAAATAATAATTTGATACACAAATGTTAGCTTCTAGAATTTTAATAATTGAAATACAGAGTAAAGAAACAAGCAAAAACACTTTCCCATCTAATCAGAATCCAAAAATTCATTTTCATTAAAACTCTTTTTTTTAAAATCTTTTTTCAAATCTTTTATGAATAAGAATGATCAAAGAGAAATTCTAAGGTCAAATTTTATAAATGTAAACTTCTTTGATAATAAAAAGTTGTTGAATCATAAAAAAAATCTGGATATGAGTAACATTACAATTATTTTTTAGCAGACAGTTTTATTTACAACATTTATATACCGTAAAATCCAGCGTATAACACGCACCCTCTTTTTTACGAAGAAACCTGAAATGTATGAGCGTAATGCTCATACGTTATTTGAGGTATTATTACAGGCTTTTTTTTTGGAAAAATAGTATACTTCTAGAAATACAACTCTAAGTTCATAAGGAGTGTCATTTCTTTTAAATAAACAGTATTTCGATACATGTAGAAGTCTAATTTTTTTTCATATGCTGATCTTTTTCATTTTTCCAGCACTCATTTTTATACCCAGCGTATAACACGCACCCGTAAATTTCGATCTTATTTTTGGTGTTATAAGTGCGCGTTATACGCCGGATTTCCCCGTACATCGAAATGTTTTTCTTTCGAAAATTTCTGAATTAAAAAGGGCAAGATTATAGGTTTCTCTGCCTAAAGTTTTTTTAAAAAAAGAATTGCATCTTGAAAGAAATTATTTTTAAAATTCATATTTATGTTTAAGGAAAAATAAAGTATTTTCCCAAAAGTTTATCCCTAATTTAAAAGATATTTCGAAAATAAAAAGCGTTCCTTAAGACGCATACATGAATAGGGAATTAAAAGTGACCCATTAAGTATTTCCTCCAAACACTACTTAAAATGCATGTTTACTAAAAAAGAGGTTCCAGTAAATATTTCTACCAAAGAACTTATTAAAACGTGCGAAAATCTCCCTATTAAAGCAGTTTGAATTAATTCGTATTTTAATGATTTCATGTGAATTCTAAATTAGATATCTTTTCTTCGTTCGATGGGATTCTTATTACCTTTACTTTGTTTTCAGTTTAAAAGTTTCGTGTTATGAAAAAGAGAAAATTTAATTTAAAAGTTTTAATTATTCCATATTTCTTTTCAATGAATCTTTTGTAAACACGCGTAGCATAAAATTTCGTGTTCTAACGCAATTTAGAGGGACATAATTTTAAAAATAGAAATGAAGCAGATAAAAACCTTTTATGGCGCACTTGTTATTGGATAGAAAAATGTCGCTTTTAATGGATTATAACGTATAAAGTTCTTAATTGCAAGAAACATGCATAGAATTCTATTCATAAAGGCATAATGAGTTGCATATTCGATGAAAAATTAAATCGATAAATTTATTAATACTTTTTCTGTAAAAAGCGCATTAATGAGTAGTATAAAAAATGATAAATTGTGCTCGTTTCTTGAAAGAAAAAGATATTCAATTTTCTTTTAATGAAAGAAAATATTCACTCTTTTTGAGTAAGGTAACATCGCACTGGAATGTAATACTTGAGATAATGATGAAGATAATAGATCATGACTGATAATTCTTATGGAGGATGGAATGGATTATAAGCATACCAATTTAATTAAAATGCTTTCAGAGCAATTATTTAAAAATATAACATTAATTTTTTTTAAAATTAATTTGATGTGCTTTCTGTGGGCTTGATGTAAAAAAAAAAGTTAAACTATTTTTTCTATGTAACAGCAAAACTAATGTAAATTTAACATGGAATTTACGAACATGGAAAAAAACTTTAAAATGATTAAATGAGTTAAAAGGATTTAGCAATTCCTGTAGAATGAAAAAGAATTTAAATACTACGTAACAACAAAAGATACATTGGTTGTAGAAAAAACTCCAAAATCGATAAATTTTTCAATTAATAAATTAATACAAAATCTGAGATTTATGTATATTTTATAGTTTTCTTAGGTACTGGGGCAAGGCTTTATCTCTGAAATTTTCTCACACAGTATGATGGTATTGAAAATGAAACAACAAAGAATGAATGACCAGAAAGGAAAAAAGTTTTGCAGTCACAGATTGAGTGAGAGTTATACTAATGTCACCATATAAAGCAACACGAATGCTGTTGATGACGGACCTCTTAATTTTGAACCTGGGTCAAAGGATAAGACGAAGCCTTAGCTGAAAGCCCCTTCCATACTTACACATCATGCCAATGGGTGAACTTTTAGTTCAACAGATTTAACGTGCATCAGCCTCTTTTGCCCTGTGAGTCTTCTATAGCGCCAGAATTCGAACTCACGACACGCAAGCCACGAGTTTGTGATCATAACCATAAAGTTGCTGTAGCCACTGTAAACACAGTCAGAAAATAATGAAAAACTAGTGATGTCTGTTTTGAAATTGCACTCGCAACACAGAGTGTCAACAACTTCAGCTGAGTAGGTTGAAGGATCATTTTTGATGATGATACTCAAAGCAACACACAAATAGGCATAGATTCAAAAAGTGTACTGATGATATCCCGAGAGATTTCCTTATTTCCATGCCAACCATTTGTCAGAGTTCGTCTTCTGAACGCAATGACTCCAGAGGGAATGCAAGCGGCCAACGCTCATCGCGTCTCAATCGTGTTTTGTTGACAAAATATCAGGGGACAATATTGGCCAGGAAAGCATCTGTAATTCTTCAAAAGAACGTTAACTGAGGTATGAAATGTATGATCTAACATTTTTCTGCTGGTAAAAAGCATTGGGAATTCTGCGAAGGAAGAGAAATGTTTTCGGTCTCTGCATATCTTCCACTTATCGTTGCGCTGTTATAGTACCCAGATTGTGAACCAGATGTAACCTAACAACGTATGAGATTGCCCACCTTTCAAACCATGATGCTGCCTTACTGTGTGGTGGGGTGTTCTACATATGTAGCCGGACAAGACCTGTTACCACATCGGTGCTACAATAGTACACGGTGACTATCACGCACAAACAGACACGTGAGTGATCTGAGAACACGATATTATGCCATCTCTTCTCTCACTTTGCTTTAACTAGCTACCATAGCAACTAGAGTCTTCTATGCTGTGGGGTCATTAACGGTCTTCTCAATGTAATCAAACGACCAGTAGAACCTAATTTTTCTAGGGATTCATCGATCTACACGAGTTGACGTTGCCCTAATCGCACCTTTCTAACTTCTTTTTTATCCTAGTCATTCTTCGACTTTTCAGTCATAAGTTGACGAGTAACTCGATACAACGTAGAACAATAAAAATCAGCCATCGAAGGTTCAGTCAACAACATTCAAATAAATACAGTTTAAAACTGCAGGTATACATTTAGGTGATCCCCAGTTATCGGTACATCATGGTTACAATTTGGTCAGGAATTTGAATTTACCATTTACATTCTATACATGTAACCTTGCAATAAGTCAAGATTAGTAGCAAGTCTAAAACAGTACAAGCTGACTGTTCTATGGTACCTTTCAAATGCGTTTAAATGTTCCAACCACCTTTGCTACAGTTAATGCATCATGGATGTAGTACCTTGGATGGTGTCAGCTGAAATTAGACGCATGGAATCATCCCAATCTTTTTATCTCTCGTAAAATCGCTTCTAAATTAATAATAGACATGGAACTTTTTGAACGTAAGTTATTTATTAATTTATTTTATTTCGAACAATTAGTACAAGAGTAATATATATAGTTATAGTAGTTTACTAAGCTTGCAATCTCTAAACTTAAGTCTCTTAATAGCTAGATTTGGATCCACTTTTTAGATCTCTTCCAGGGAGGCTTCTTTGACTTCGACAGAGCTTCAATAGTACAGACGTAGAATAAATAATAAGCTATTCTTGATAAGACCTTTCCTCTGAGTTTCAGTTAGAAATCTTCTTCTGATCTTTCATCTTATTTTTTTGTTACTTTCAGTTATTTCTCTTAGCCACTTCATTTATTCCCTACATTTCAACCAATTTAGTAAAGGCCATTTGCTGCTTATTCTGTTCTTCCAATTCTACTTCTTCACGCGATATATAATTCCTTTTTCAAATTATCAAAATTTACTAAGGTTTAAAACAAATTATATTGCAGTATTTTTAGGTATGATTGAAATGCACTTTTTTATAACAAAATTATGATGAAGAAATATTGTAACTTATGCATATTTTACTTAAACGTGTGATGAATCAGGATTTCAGGATAATAATTTCAGTGTCAGAAATCATTCAAATGTATATATATATATATATGATCACTATTGAATAGTTTTATGATTTTATTTCGTTTTTTATGCCTTCCAAACTCAGAGATAGTAGTCATTTAAAGAATAAAAATAACTATTTATATTTTATTCATTCTTGTGGGAGTTTACAGTTTCGAGAAAACTTTGGAACTACTTAACTAAAAATAAGGGCTTAAAGCATTAAAATAAATTAAAATGCGTACATGTTTGATTTTAAGAAAAATCTCCTAGTCATAACAATCTCTCACACACGCAGCATTATTATTACCTTGCATTAAGAATGTTAGACAAATGTATACAATGTGTTTGCTAAAAGTTTTCTCGTAAGAAATCTCTTCATTTTGTACATTTACTAACATAACTAGAACAACTTTCTTAATGAAGTAAGTGACAACATTTTCGTTTTAAGAATTAAAGTTGGTGTTTGTTAATTAAGGAAGGCATTTATTTGTGAACATAGCTTAGAAATACAAAATATTTAACTTTAAAGAGGGTAGTGACGGTTAACTTAAATTTCAAGTGGCGTATTTCTTTTTTGAAAGTGCAACTCAAAAATGATTTCGTTATGAAAATACAGAATATTTATAAAATTAATGACTCTAGAGGAAAAGGAAAATTGTTTATATATGATAAAATATGACTCAGAACCAGTAGGATTCAATGCATTCTTCGTAACTTAAGGTTGTTTCTGAGATTAAACTGTTAAGGTGAAGAGTTGTACTGTTTTATATATATTCCACTCTTAGAGTTCTAGAATTAAATTTATAGGGTATCGTTTGTACACGTAGAGTTAGACACATAAAAAAATACATAAATGGGAAACTTAAGTGGCGACTGATTATTAATCGTAAAATAAATTAATAAAGTTCTGCATCGGATTTCAATTTTAAACGAGTACTTACGTCACAACCTATTGAAGATATTATATGAAACGGAGCACCTAGTTACCAATTCAACGCGTACGAAGCATAGGAAATGTGGGTCGCTAACTTGGCAAGTTATTAATAAAGTTGGCGATTGTTGCGATAATACGTAAGCAGCTTTAAATGTTCTGTTGCTTTCGTTTTTAAAGAAGAGAGAGCTATTTATTATTCATCTATTTAAATAAGAGCTTTTTCATGAGATACATTTATCGTGTATTTTTAAAATAAGGAAGTTACTTAAAGTAAAGTTTTTTAAATATTCTACGTAACTTGAAGTAAGTTTGCATCAAAACATATGTAAGAATGATTTGAAAGCAAATATGTTTATGATTGTGTTAGTTTAATACTAATGAAGGGGGCTCGGTATATACTTTTTCAGGTTTACTACCCATTTCTCTGTTTGAATCATACTGATCTTTAATAAGCAAAATATGTTACATACTTTGCCTTTTACACTACAGTTTTGAATAGGTGTTTAACTCAACACAATGCATTAATTTTCGAAATATTTCTCCATTCTTAGTTCGAAGTTTGTGAGGGTTTGAGTTTTGTCAAACTGTGAGGTGCGTCTATCTGGGGGGCATGATAACTCAACGAGAAGGCACTGGTACATTGAAAAGTCGAAAATAAAAGATTATTTTTTAAAAAAATATTAATTTACTAAAAGTAAAAAAAAATGCATTCTGACATAATAAAAATAAAACACACATTTACACTGATGTAATACATTTATAAATGCATCAGTACTGTACAATATGTATTTTATAATTAATTTAACTATAGTAAGTTAAGAACAAGTTTAATAATTATCAGTGACGCCATGAGCTTGTCATACATAAAAATGTGTGTGAACCAAAGTTAACTCTTATTTTGATAATTTGTATGGTTTATAATGAATCATTTAACTACCGATTAAAAGTACCGATTATGCGATTCGCCCCCAATGCCATCGTTTTCCACGTTGACGCGCGTATGTGATGTATTGGGAGGGAGGGGAGAAAAGGAATAAATAAGCAAATCCTCTGAAATAAGTAAATCCTTCGCAAACACTGTAAAGATCATTTAATGCATCCCAAGGCCTTCGGAATAATTTTATAGATGGCAGTGCACAGAAAAGATCGCACTTCGGAAAGACGTATATACACACACACATGGACAAAAAACATTAGCGCACCAAGAAATTATTTCGGAATCGTAACGAAACTTGGCATGAAGGTACAAGCCGGGAAGATATGCAAATGATTAAAAAATAAAGTGTGATTGCGCATTACGTATAGCCGGTAGAGGGCGTTTAACGTCGTTCTCCGTGGAGTTTAAAACAGGTAACCACAAAGCTTGTTGGAGTGTGCTGAACGTTTTCAAAGGAAGAGCTAAAATAGACATGCCATTACATCGTTTTCGAAGACAATATGAACAGCTGTCACAGTTTGAGAGAGGGAGAATAATCAGCATGATGGAAGCTGGGTGGTCAGCTAGGCGAGTAGCTCGTCAATTACGCCGGTCTGATTGTGTTGTGAGAAAGTGTTGGTATCAGTGGATGCGAGATACGTCATTTACACGAAGACAAGGCTCAGGACACCCTCGATAGACAAGTCGTCAAGACGACCGCCAGATCATAAGAAATGCACGCGTACAGACAACTGCTTCATCGGCTGCCATTAAGGCACAAGTAGAACCTTCATTAGGGGCCCCTGTGTCTTCTCGAACCATACGAAGGTGCTTGGCTGAAGGACATTTGGTAACGCGGCGCCCATTACGTGTGCTGCCATTGATGCCAACCCATCGACGCTTCCGTCTGGAGTGGTGCCTCGCACGAGGATACTGGACATAAGCGGAATGAAACCAGGTTGTCTTTAATTCAATCTGAGCAGTAATGACAATTGTGTATAGATCCCGTGGTGAACGCCTCAATTCTGCCTTTGCCTGACAGCGACACACCGCTCCCAGGCTGGTGTGATGGTATGGGGGTATGGCCATTGCCTACAATACACGGTCACCCCTAGTATTGATCAGTGGCACCATGATAGCCCAGCGATATGTCCATGCGATCCTGCAGCCACATATGTTGTCACTCATGCAATGGCTCCCAGGAGGCATTTTTCAACAAGACAATGCTCGGCTTCACACGGCAAGGGTGTCACAAGACTGTCTCCGCACTGTTACTACCCTTCCTTGGCCTCCCTGATTCACAGGTTTGTCTCCAATCGAGCATATCTGGGATCATTTGGGAAGGTGAGTTGGGAATCCCACGAGTTTGAAGGATTTAGAGGCAAGGTTACAAGAAATATAGAACGAAATGTCTCAAGACATCATACAGAACTTGTATGCCTCAATGCCCGATCATATCGCATCGTGCATTCGCGCTAGAGGGAGTTTAACAGGGTATTAAATCCTCCGTTCTTTTGCCTTTTTTCTTTGAAATAAATGATACTTTTTCTTGGATTTTCTAATCATTTACTTGTATCAAAGCAGTCATTACGTATGTAAAAGTCCGTTTCATTTTGACGACTTCTTCTTGGTACGCTAATTTTTTTGTCCATGAGTGTATATGTTCGAGACAATGATTTCCTTCACAGAACGAGAGGTTTACATATGCCGGTGGCACTTAAGAAGTTGCAGTAGCATTGTGGTCTTAGTGTAAAAGTATAGTATTATATATATATATATATATATATATATATATATATATATATATATATATATATATATATATATATAAAATCAACACATTATTATTATATGGAGGGCGGAATGAACATGATTGAATATTGGGTTGCAAATATTGAAAGTTTGATAAACACTGGCTTATGTTATACAATAACAAAAATTTTCATTAATAGTGGAACATTTTTTCATATTTGAAAACTATTTTCTTTAATGGTTCGACCAGATAGATATTAAATAAAAAGGTCTTTCGATGTTTAGGCTAAAAAATTGTTTTTTAAAATCATTCCTTTGAATACATGCTATAGTGGTCGAAAAGGACAATAGAACTTTATTAAAAGGATGTTTTAGAACTCTTGAGCAAGAGAACATATTTTTATTTCCAAATAACATTTTTCGTGATACGAACGCAAAATAATTCATTTTAAATTTTTTAAACTAGTCTTGAAATAATCTGCTGCCTTTTGTCTGAATGCAGAAATTAAATAAATTTTCCAAATCCAGGCAAACAGAGAAACAAATACGAAAAATCATACAAGAATTTTTTCCCTAGTTTATAATTCAATTGAAATCTCCTAATAATGCGTTATTTTTTCTCTTCTTATTTATGTTACATTATAGCATAAAGCAAAACATAAAACAAAGTATGAGTTGACATTTGTTATTTACTGAGTGTAGTTGGACATTTTTTTTGTCAAAATAATGTTTTTGAAGTATTTTAAAAAATACCTCACTGCATTAACTTTAATCACGTATATTTATTCTTCTTTACATCTCTGCATAAATTCCGGGTAACATTGTACAAATAATGAATTAAAAGATGAAACACAAAAATAAACAAATTTCATGAAGCTGTATTGAATTGATATATTTATTGGGATTTTAAAGATTAAAATATAGTACACTATTCGGTTTTTTTGTTTTCAGGAAACAATGGTGAAGAAAAAAATGTAAAGTGAATACAAAATAATTAACTCGAAAGGGGAAAATGACACACAGAAATCAAAAAATTAAACATGATGATTTCCATTTATAGCGTTTTTGTTATGTGATATACTGTCTAGTAAACAAATGTATTCATCTAAATAAAAACAATTGAAGAAGATACATGTAAACATCTTCTGTACTCAAAAAATAATAGAAGAAAAATGAGAAATAATCAGTAAAATACTGATGAAAATATTTCAGAAAAGTAAACAAAATGAAAAAAATAATTTACATATTTTTTAATAAGTCTACTTTTAATGATAAACATTAGTATTCTTAGCTAAGTTAAAATTTAATACAAATAAATGTTTTAAATGTCATTGAATAATGCTTTAATACATTTTTCAACTTCTTTAACATTATGAAATTTCTGTTACCATTGAAAGATTTACAATATCTTTCTATTTTAAACTATAGAAAATAAAATCAGGGTTTAGCTTGTTTGGCTAACAGAAATTTTCATGGCCTGAGAAACCAATTCAAGCCTAAGTTTATTTCTACAAACTCCAAGTTGAACACATATAAAACTTAAATCAGGCCTGTTGGTCTGTATGGAAGTGAATGTTGAACCCTCAATAAAGCAAAGGAAGAAATAATGCTAATTTTTGAAAGAAAAATCTTTGGACCTATTGAAGAGGACAATGAGTAGAGAATTCTTTACAATTGTAGGGCGATTCCAACTGGGCGCCTTCCGTTACGAAAACGATTATCTTAGCCACCATGCCAAAACAATTGTCATCGAGTGGTGACTATTACTGGTTTATTTAGGTACCGCTACACTACTCTCCCACCAGTGAGTCGGTAGATAGGTGAACGGTTTTTTTTGGCATTAGACTAGTTGCATTGTTTTAAGTCAGCGCAGCCAAGCCTAATGGGAAAAAAGTGTTCTTCGAATGCTTACTAGTATTTTTCTATTCTTTACGTTATAGAACTAAGCGTTCATAAGGTACTCGTTTTCTGAACGGAAGGCGCCCGGTTCGAATCTCCCTACACAAACATGAAATTTACAGGAAATACAGGAAATATGGCAAATATGGCGGGACTGACATTATGAGAAGTATAACGTATTATTGGTGGCTGGACCATCTGTACAGATATGCCGTTGCTTTTCCTACCAAAAAAGTAACTTTTTCGAAAATTGAAGGGAACAGACGTAGAGGAGGACCACCTGCACGATGGTTGGACAATGTTAAAAAGGACCTCAAAGTAACAGGAATCAAACTATGGAAGGCCATCGCGACTGATAGGGTCAATTGGAAGAGGATCAGCGAGTCAGCCTTGGCTTGCAGAAGGGTGATGAGCTTATGAAAAAGAAGAAAATCAAGGTTTATGTAAACCACCCAATAGAAATTAGTTTAAAAAGATAATCAAAAAAAAAGTTCATTTTAATAATACAAACATAACAGGCAGATAAAATTTAACACTACACCATGAACCTTAAGCATTTGTGCCCAGTCATTCATTTACTGGTGCGAGTTATGCAACAAAACATGACTGCCACTTTGAGCATTTGTTGTGAATTTTTCTCTCAACAATAAGTACAAAAGAACTTAAGTACACGAAGAAATTGCTTGTAGTTTTATTAGGATACAAATGCATTTAATTTCTTGCAAAGACAAAAAAAGGAAAGATTTATGTAATAATATATATAGAAACAATTTAGATTTGATCCACAAAATAAGTTTCTTGAAATTAATTTAATATGAAGAAGTTTTATTTGAAATATAGAGAGAGGTTATAGAATATATATATATATATATATATATATAAGTATCAAGTATTGTTAAACTGGAATTAATTATCGAAATATTTGTTAAACATTGAAGAAAAGAGCTTTCAATTTGGTCTATTCAAAAAGATATTGAAAATAATTTAATTTTTGAAAATTTTTTTAATCTACACAATTTGAATTTTAAACAAGTCTAGAACAACAAGTTACACAAGTTAGTTTACACAAGTCTAGTTTAAACATTTCTTTTAGATAAGTCTAAATAAATGTTATTTACAAATGTAGAAGATTTATTCTTAAAACTTAAAAAGCAAAACAACAATATATGAAAGGCTTTTGAATCTCATTTTTTGTAAATATATTTGTTTAGTGTAAAAACAATGTAAAATCATAATTTGAAACAGACAGACAGGGAGAGAGTAAAATGACAGGGGAAAAACAACAAAATATCGAATCAATTGACATATTTTTAATAGGCGTTGAATAGGCGTTTTCCTTTGGGCATCCGGACTGTAAAAAACAGTCATTAATCCCATATCGTGAGAGTCTATGATGCTGGGCATGACAAAAGTGGTGTTTTTCATTCTGCTGAGTGGCATGATGGCGATTGGTCACATATTTTTAATAAGATAGTTTCTTTTAATATTATTTCAAGCCATTAGAATTATGGATCAATTATTTTAAAACAATACAAATAGTTAAATAAAATTAGTATCTATTAAAAATAATAAGATTAAAATAAAATGAAAGATTATAATAAAAGTATTGCGTGAAAAGCTTTCATTTATGCTTCGAGAAATTTTTTATCACCGAGAATATAATAAAAAAATGTGCAGACAGACTTACATACCTTATTTCTCTATACCAATCCAATATCTTTGAATAGATGGAAAGATGTATTTTTCATACCTCTCCTCAACTCGACTTCTTGTTTGTTAAATTATTGTTATTATTTCATATGGCGAAATTGGAAATCAATCCGTGTATCTACGGCTACTCACCAAAGAACTGTACTGCATCAAAAAATCAAAAACTAAAAATATGAAGCACGGCAAGACCAAAATCAAAAAATGCAAAAGTTTTACAAATTAAACTGTAAGAATAAAAAATTCAAAAATATTGAGGGAAAGTAATATTACGATCTGGAAATAAGTCTCCTTGTGATCCAATAAGCAGACGAAAATCCTTTATGTCGTAACTTAAGATTCGGGTGCAGGCAGACGAGTAAAGGACTGATTATTTATGTCTTTTTTAAAAATAGGGCAGAAATTGTTTGTTAGATTACCTATTTTGTACAGGTGTTTGACTAAGCATTTTTTAAAATTATTACAGTCAGAATATCACGTTTACAGCGAAATGGATAGAATTCATAATCTTTTCCTCAAATCAAAGTAGATGAGTATTATACTACCTATTAAAATTAAATGAAATTATCTTATCTTTGAAACAAGGTATTTTTAAGAAAGGGGAAAACATTTACATTTTTTTCTCTTTATTTTGTGATTACAGTAGAGCATCGTTTTTCCGAATCAATTGGTACCGGAAACCGTTCGGATACGCGATTATTCAAATGCTATCCCTGCAGTATATGAAACCGAACACTATACAAATATTGAAAACTATCACATGTGCGGGAAACGTGCTTGAAGAAAAAAACGTCTCAATTTTACCTTTATTGTGGAAAATAATCACTTATTTTTGCTGTACCATTGTTGACCTTCGATTTTTCGCTGCAAGGTTTCTGATTCTCTTTTTTTTTTTTTGAGCATCAGTAGTTGATCAGGACAGCACTCTGTTTGTTGTTCGTACCACTCCATAGCTGTCTCCAACGCAGAAAACGCGTCAGCATTTGATAGACACTTCCTACTTTCGTTGTTGTTGTCCTCGTCTTCACCCGTTTCATCGTCGACAACATCGGATTCTTCTTGCATGAAAGTCACAATCTAATCATCATTTAGCATTTGAAATCCACATGCTTCTGCATCACATGCCATCCAGGTTTCTACATCTTCTTCATTTTAAATTAAGGATCTCAAGAATGTGATGGTTTCTTGGCTTTTTTATGTCAGAAATTATTAACTTTACAACATTATAAAACTGTGCTCGTGACGCTACACTTTCTCCCTTCTTTAGACGGTTCAATATTTCAAGTTTTGTCTCTATGTTAAAGACGTTGCGCTTCCGTTTTGAATTCGAAGCCATAGCAGTTCCCAAATCAACAAAAGAGCACGTATACACCCCTCACTTGGAAACAAATTGACCTAACATTCCGCGTAGATGTTTACTAAATCGCACAACTGAAATTCCCCAAATATCCCTGACTTCGGGTTTTAACGTCACTTTTGGCTTCACGTGAAACAACTGTTGAGCATTGCAATGTTCGAAAACGTATTCATATACAGTACATGTATATGAATTGACGAAAAAACTGGTCCGGATATTTGACGTTTCTAATAATAAACTTTCGGATAAATGACGCTCTACTGTACATTGTTTCCAATAAGGAAAACAAAAAAGTTTTGAATTCTTATCGGAATATTTTTAATACTATAAAATATAAGTTTAAAAAGTTAAATTATAGTTTTGTACAAAACATTACAAGGTTTTTCTATAGTCGGTTACTTTTAAAATAACAAGAGTAAGATATACAGGGGGGAAGGGGTCAAAAATGTATACGCTATTTAAGACTGGGTAATATAATTATTATTATGACTTTTGAGATCGCATTGGCTATAGGGATAAGCTGTAAAAGTTACAGTAATGTTGGAGTTAACAGTAACTCCAACATTAATGTTTCGACGTGTTCAACAATAGTTCGGCGGTTTATGGCACTAGTGTTTTAATAGAGAAAGTGAGACCATAGCGGTTAGTACGTTTTACTTTCGATCAGAGAAAAAATATTTTGAAATGTTATTGGAAGTTCGAGAATATCACACACACAATGAAGTACAATGACATAGGAGTCAACAACATGGAACAGAAACACCAACACGATTTAGCATTGCTCATGTTCGTGATAAGTTTGAAACTGATGGGACAGTAATGCATATGCTTAAGGAACGATCAGGCCGTCCACATACATCAACAAGTGAAACATCTTCTGTGTTGAAATGTTAGATTCATTCATGTGGTCACCACTAAAGTCGACATCACAATGTGCACGTGAAACAGGCGTGAGTAGAGCTAGGGTAGGTCATATTTTGCACAGAGCAAGATGGAGCTCCAGATGACTACTATGCAGATGTGCGTGTCTATCTGGATAACATTATACACTGCTGGACTATTGCAAAGGACGGATAACACTATCATCCATAACAACCACAAAATGAAAGGAAGCAAAATGTGGAAAATTAGAATAAGTGCGGGATATTAGTAAGAAGAAGTATGAGTATGCAAATTTTTTTCCACGTCTGTTCATCACGTGATAGCGTTCATAAGAGCTTTAAAGGTTTTGACGCGTGTGGACAGTTGTTGTTTCAAGTCAAAGTTTTACAGGAAAGATTTAATAGACGAACTTAAAATTTTTGGCATGTCTTCCCGACATCACATAGATGATTTTATGCGTGGCCGAATTATTGGAAAGATCGAAGAAGGGCGAAAAATAACAGATGTTGCCAGGTTGTTCGACATCGCTCACAGCGTTGTTTCACGGCTGTGGAAGTCATTTAAAACTACTGGAATGTGTAGTAGACGGCACGGGGGAGGTCGTGTTAGAAGTACGACGCCTGCAGAAGACATATATATCGTCCTATCAGCAAAAAGGAACAGGCGCACCACAGCTCAGCAGGTGGCAAATCAGTTTCTTGCTGCCTCAGGAAAGCAGATCTCCCGAAAAACTGTTGCCAGACGTTTGAGGGGAGGAGGACTATACGCACGCAGACCTGTGGTGTGTGTCCCATTGACCAGACAGCACCGTACTGCCCGTTTGCAATGGTGTCGTGAGCATCACAATTGGACTGAACAGGACTGGGCATGCGTACTATTCTCAGATGAGTGTAGGTTCAGTCTGTCATCGGATTGTAGACGCCAACTGATCTGGCGCGAGAGTGGTACTGCTTATCGTCCAGAAAATATCCAGGAAAAGGACCGATATCCGACATGCAGTATCATGGTGTGGGCCGGCATCATGATCAATGGCCGCACACGCCTACATGTGGTTGCGAATGGGACTATGACGGGCCAACGATACATTGATGAAGTTCTACTTCCTCATGTTCGTCTTTTCCGTGGTGCTGTCGGTGATAAATTTGTTTTTATGGACGACAACGCAACATGTCATCGAACACTCGCTGTTCAGGATTGTCTAGACAGCGAGGGTATTCAACGTCTAGTATGGCCAGCGCGTTCTCCAGATCTAAACCCCATTGAAAATGTGTGGGATGCTTTGAGGAGGCAAGTTGCTGGTTGAAACTATCCTCCGACAAACAAGAACACCCTCATCCGTGCACTCCTCATTGTGCAAAGTATGGTACGACGTGTGAAATGTTGCATCACATTCCACGGTGGACATATCCCGTACTGATACCTTTCTTTAAGGTGCCTACTGACTTTTAGATGCATTGTTCCATTTCTCCGTACGCAGATCAAATGAACATTTTCTTTCTTTCAGATGTTTCACAGCTTTTGTACTTTCCAGAACAATAAATATTCTTTATTCTAATGTCTGAACAGTGTGGCAACTATATTTTATCCTACTAGGCCTCATGTCTCGCTTAATGTTATGCTACATAGCAATTTGTGATCCGTCCTTAGCAATTGTCCAGCAGTGTACAAGGTCATAGGATTGGATGATTTGCCGGCGGGGTGGCGTAGTTCGATTTTCGCTGACCTTCTACACTCAAGGTTGCTAGTTCGAACACGGCACAAGTCTGTGGATTTTCATGATGCAGCGTCCATGTCGTATGGACGGTATCTCTTAAGTGTCTTTTTGGCTTGAGTGCTCACGGCAGAATTAAATTCCCAAGTACAATTTTGCATCGTCAGAGCTCAGGGGAGGAAACTGGACGTCAAAATTACTTGCGACAGTTGGTATCGCCTATATGGTGCAGTACTAAAAAGTTACACCAGCTCCTGGGGAATTCACTAGGTCTGCAAAGGTAAAAATACCAATCCGCAACCCCATTAGAAAAAGAAAGAAAGGATTGGAAGAAGGGTACCAATTGAGTGCTTTGCGCGTTTACCTGATTTTATCTCACGACTTATTACCTCAAGAATGTGGTGTGCAGCAACGTCACCTGATTACCTCACGAATGTGGTGTATAGCAAGTAATCGCGCGTAATAGAGGAACTGCGTTATGAAATTGAAACGGCCGGTTACGCAATTCCTGCAGCTATTCTGAGAGATGACATCAACAATTTACGTTTAAGTGCTCAAAACTGTTTGAAAGTGGCCGGATTACAGCTTGTACACTTATTGTAATTTTTCTGTATATATATATATATACACTGGTGTGCAAAAATTAAGGACGAGACGGTTTTTTCAATATAACTTTGTACAAAAGCTTTCCAAATCAACACATTTAATACCGCAAGATCCCCAATACGTAAGGACATGTGTAATGTAAGCAACACTTACTAAAAGAGAAATCAGAGGGATAAAAAGAAGCTTGATTGAAAAAGTAGCATGGAGCGCAATGCGACTGAAGGCCGAAACATCCCTGTGATGGGTGTCCAGCAAGAAACATCCGGTCTTTAGTAGGTGATATGATTTTCCCTGACTGCTAGGCAGGTTTCACAGCGTCTGTCCATGCTGAGAATGAGGGTGTCAATGAGTTGTTGAGGCATTGCTGCCCATTCGTCTTGCAGCGCCAATCGAAGCTCCCGAATCGTTACTGGAGGTAAGGTACGAGCTGCCAAGCGTCTGCCTAGAAAATCCCAAAGAAAAGCCTTGTAAAGGTGGGATCACTGTCTCTTTGTTTAATTAAACGGGATATTTGGTCCTTTTAAAAATAAATAAATGAATTTTCCTTAGGAAGCACAAATGAAAGCATGTCTGAATTAAAGACATTTTTTGCTTTCAGCGTCAATTTTGATATCTTTTTTTCTTCTGTTTCTTCTCACAAACCTTTGTATGTTTTCTATATAAATCCCTCAGGTTTTCAAAATATTCCAAAAGGTAATCAAAAATTTGGCTCAGGAATTTCCATCTATGATTTCGTTTTTTTTCCTGGACGAAGGATAAAGAGTTCCAGTGGCAATAGTTTATACATTTGCTTATGATTCCATAATTTGTATGTATCTTTATTCGTTTTCAAAAAGAAATAAAATTTGTTATAGGTCAAAATAATCTTAATTGTGAAGAAATATTTATTTCGTATAGTGACTGATTTAAATACATGGCAGATGCAAAATATTAAAATTGTTTAAAAAAATCCCTGCTTATTTGACATAAAATGGGAAATCATTATTTGAAGATATGTTATAAAAATATAAAACAAAATAGTTTTTTAGAGAATTCTTTGATAGATTTTTGTTTTGTCAGTTAGAATTTTTTACTCTGATGGAATGCATTTTAGCTTATCATAAAGACTTACTCCTGGATATTTCTAAGGCTGCGACAATGTTTGTCATTATGACTGAACAGAAATTTTTTTAATTACTTTGTATTTCTTGCAGAAATTTTTTTCTTATTTCTTATTTCTGATTATTCATTCTTCCTGGGAAAATTGAAAATATTTCCACTTTTTGATTGTATCCTTTTTTAATTCTTCAGTTGGCTCATTTCATTCATAATAACTCGTGCAACGAAATACGGAAGTTAAAAATATTGTTTTTCTGTTTTATTTTAATTCAAGCTTTTTCATCAAGAAAAATAGTTCATTCTTATTTATCTTCTGTTTCTTTTTTATCAAGTATTTTCACTGAAAAATGAAAAAATATAGTAATACTGAAAATCTTATTCACAATTTTTAAAGTTTTTACTTTAAAAGTTTTTAAGAATTTTTACAACTCATCTTAATCAGAATTTTTAAAGTTTCTAATGAAAATATTAAGGAAAAACGTGTTTCAGTTTTGTGACTTTCATGTTTAATTTATTGTTTACTTAAAAATAAATGACGAAATGTATTGATTTCAAATTTCAGAGAAGCACGAAAAAAAGTGTAATAACGTTTATTATAAAACTCAAAAGTAAAAATTTGTTGTAAGACTTCAAAAACATCTTTATGTCAAGTAATTATATTCAAAGCTGCCTGTACATAAACTTATTTTGAAAGAATATATTGTTGTACAATTAGCTGCAACGTTTTTAATTAGTCCTTTGAAATTTGTCATAATATCTTAAGGCGTGTCGGGAAGCTAAAATAATATTTTTTCACAATTTGAAATTTTTATATTTTCAAATTGTATAAATTTTAATCTTTAAAAAATACCTTACTTTAACCTCTAGGGTGTTTAGAAGCCCTTAAAACCTATTTTTAATAATCGTTGAACCTAGGCCACGCCCATTTGAATGGCAAAAAATGTAAACAAAATACTTCATTTTGTGAAGGTCTCCTTGGACCTCACTTTGAGAACGAGAATAAATAGGAGTCATGTAAGAACCAGAAGCCATTTTTATAAACAACTTTCTTTATTTGGTTATCTTATCCAAATAGAATCAATTACTTATTAACAAATATATCTAACTAGTATTATGAGGTTTTAAAGGTAATATCCTTTAAATTAACTTAATGATCCAATTAATTAACAATTAAATAACGATCACGCAGAGATTACCACGATAAGAGATCCCAGAATTATATTTAATAATGTTCCTATTGAACATTTAACTTTAATCTCACTCTTAAAACTTTAATGAGACTTTAATTATAAATCAATAATTACCAACGGAATCTCAACTCTTCTTGAGGTTAAATTATCTCCAACAAGAAATCTTCAATTTAACTTCACTATAACTTTCTGCTTCAATCTCTATCTCCTACTGCTCTAACTTTACTATTCCGTTTGACTTAAATACTTTATCTAATCTGCATAACAAGGAATCCTGTCCGCTTTTTGGAGTTGATTGGAAATAGGTAGGGAATTAAATTTCCCTAAAAATGACGACTCAGAAGGTTAGTGATAAAGTTCCGTACAGATTTGTCACAATTTTTGCTGAAAAGTTGAACATCTGATGTAAACCAAAACATGTATCTTTTATTATAAACTGAAACTGAGCCTTTTGTTTTTTTATTTCCTAGCCGATTATAAGTCTCACTGTATACATTAAAATCAATTTATCTCAAAATATAAATTTTGGTGTTCGCTGTACCTTTTCTGAGAAATTAATGTTCACCGGTTTGTAAATATTTTATGATATACTTATTTATAAGGATGGCTAATATATACTGAAATGAACTTTTTGTAAAAAACTCAAATATTCGTTTCTTGCAAATTTTTTTACGTGAAAAATACGTCGAATTTCCCTATGTTAGATAAAATATTTTATAACTTATGAAAATTTATTCAAAATTAGCCAAAAGCTCATTTCAGTATAATGAGAAAGATGTACATTAATTTTATGAAAAATTTCAAGCATGTACATATAACAGATTTTGAGAAAAGGTACATCGAAAACAGCCGATTTAACATTGACAGTATATAGTATATATAGAGAGGTTTCCGACTCCTCTTAAAATGTAATTATATTTAACAGGTCAAATGATGTATAGAGTTTGGTGATCATGTAGAAATCCCTTAATCTGTTCTTCAAATTTTGGCTATTAGCCTAAACACGGACATCGATTAAGTTTTCAATCAAATTGTGTGCAGCATGAGTGAGAATATCAACATTGCCCTATTTAGTAACTCGAACTTTGGTGATGGACCTCGTAACTTTGAACCATGGTCAAGTGACGAGGACGACACCTAAGCTGGTATCCCTTTTTCCTAATTTCCACGCGATACCATTGGAAGGACGTTTGACCTTTCGACAGATTTTACGTGCTTCGCTCCCTTACACGGCGGGTCTTCAGCGGTACAAGAATGGAACTCATAACATGAATCCACGAATCCGTTACCTTGACCACTAAGTTACCATGGCCTCGCGAGCGATATGGAAGAATAGTTTTATAATACAATTATAGAAGCCTCTCTAAATCCATAAGATGCTATGCCTCAGCATTCAATCCATATCATTCCATTATTTCCATAAAATTCTCCCCTTTTTCACACGAATTTTGTAATAAAACCTCTGACAATAAATTTCGGTGAATGAAGTCAGAACGGCCTATCTGGCAACACTGGCGAAACAAAACGCTGCACATGCTTAACGGCAATTGTTCACCATCTGCTCCCACCGTTGTTCAGTTGAACGTCGTACTTAACTGAGAACAGGAAAATGAACGAACGAAAGATCATTTTAAAGTTTTGCTTTCAGCATGGCAAGATACTTGTTCGATGCTGGTACGTGTTTATGAAGATCAAACACTGTCCATGAAGTGTAAGTACAAGAAGGTTAAAAAAGTGTTTCTGACAACCCCCATAGCGAAAGACCGGTGACCTCCGGCAGTGATGAAAACACTGCGAAAGTGAGTAAATTAATCACAAAATATCGTCGATATACTGTACGCATGATAGCGGGACGATGAATGCTGCAAGGTTCATTGAAATTTTGACCCGCTTCATGCAACGTCTACTCCAGGTACGACCCCAGTACGCACAGCAAGGTTCATGGTTTTTTTTTGTTCACGACAATGCTCGCCCTCACACAGCCAATATCGTCAAATAGTTCCTGGCAAGTAAAAGGTGTTGATACTTATTGAACATCCACCATTCTGGCCAGATCTCAATCCTCCAGACTTCTTATTCCCACGATTTAAACTCGCTTTGAAAGGAAAGAGATTTGACAATATTTTGGTCATCCAACGCAACGTGAAGAGGCTTTTGAAGTTCATCTAAAAAAAGGCTTCTTGCAAAGTTTTCAGGACGTGTATAACATATCTTAGGAGTGTATAGTTAGGGGTGGTGACTATTTCGAAGGACAATAATCTACGTTAATGTTACAGAATTATTCACCGAACTTATTTGTCAATGGTTGCATCACAAGCTTCATGTATTTCTATGGAATCTAAGCAGTTTCTGAATTTCACTTTCTACAGCTTTTCCTACATTAAAACGTATACAAATGTGTTCACCCTTTCATTTAAAACGAAATAAATTATACACACATTTGTAAATACACAAATACTATTTTGAATTAACTTTATGAGTATTTGTTTTAAAAGATAAAAGTATCTATTTACTCTGTGAATGAAAGTATTATATAGTATTCAATACAATGAAAGTTTGAGAGAAGATAATAATTTTCTTGAACCTAGTATTTCTAAAATTTATTTATTCAGCAATATCAATAAACTTTTTAAGATTCTTTTATATGATTATTTAATTTTTCTGAAAAATGCAGTGAAAAGTTATTATTTTTCATCATTTTGATGTATCTTAATCTTTCGAAGTACATTCAAAAAATAAAAAAAAGTAAGCTGCTGGTGTCACATGCTAAATGTGAATGACACATTCAAAATTTAACCACATAACTGATTTGCCCGCACACCATACTGGCTATCAAAAATTGACCACAACCAGTTTTCCCTTACGCTCTGTACGGACTCTAATATTTTCTTCTTTCTATCTTTGATTTGCACATATGTTAAAAATCTTATAGTGAGATTATTTGTGCTACTGTTCTTAACATATGCAGTTTGCCCTCGGTACTTCAATACTTTTCTTCTAGTATTTTCTTTGCGGAGAAAGCGGGAATTTTTCATTGAAGGCAGGAATTTTGATTCTTGAACATTTTCGCTGAAAAACAAGGATTGGAAAGACACTGTGTAAATTATTGCTTGAGAAGAAATGAAAATTGAAAGATAATCTAAAAACTCCGATATCATCTCTGTTCTCTTTGCAATGTAAAACTTAGTATTACGCCATACTTCAAATTATGTGTGCATATACATATACACACACATAATATCCTCAACCGTTTTAAAAAGAGGTAGGAACATAGTATTTTTTATATGTATGAGAGAAATTCTTTAACGAGACATATGAAACATTCTTCATAATAGCCAGGTTTGAACATAAAATTTAATTTTTTTCATTTTTAAATGGGGGCAGTTTAGGAAGAGAGTTTTAGTTTTTGTTTTAAGACGATTTCAAAATATAGAACTACAATATGTTTACTATAATGTAGTCTGGTGCATTAAGGACATTTTAAGTTTTATCTGCAATACTTGAATTCCGAATACTTGAATTCGGAAGTCTAAATGCAGTATCAGCTGAGTTCTGATTTTTAGATCATCATTTTCAGTAGCATTCCATCTCTTCGAAATATTGTTTCTCAGAACAACCTGAAAACGTTTTGGCCATGGCGTTTTCTCAACAGGAAAAATTAATGATAAAGTTTCAAAGTTATGTAAACTGTATTTAAAAGTAAAAATTGGCCTTGAAATCAAACTTTATTAAGTAACTATGTGAACTCAAAACACTCAAAAGATTATCAAGCCGAAATTATTTTTGGTAATGAAAATTGGAATTAATAAAGGTTTTACACTAAAAGAGTTGATTATGCTCAATATTTTTTAATTAATTAAATTTAAAAGTGAAAAAAATGCTTTAAAATGAAACCGAAATCAAACTAATTTGTTATCAGATCTGAAATTTGGTGGTAAGCATACCAATGATATGGGCAACAAGCAAATGCAAATGCAAACAAAAAATATGTAATTTTAAAACTTGTAAGGTACTGTGTAGCTGCAATGTACTTGTGTTCTTGAAATTTCTAAATTTTTTAATTATTAGAATTAATTAAAATAGTGTTACAATGTTTTAAAGTAGAAAATACGATTGAAAATAACATAAAAATTAGAGTTTTATGGGCCTTATAAGGTTTTGTTTTATGCCTTTACAAACTTTAAATGCGTTTTTCTCAGACTTTTAAATTTGAAGATATAAGTGTTCTCTAATCCCTAAGGCTTTTTCTTATGTTCAAGATAAAGCCTTCAAATTTTTTACATATGCTCTCAAAAGTATATTCTATAAAAGTTCGTATGGATTTAGGGCTGAGATCTCCAGTTATATATTTTTAAAAATGCTAAATTTAATAATTTAAAAAGTTTAGTTTTTTCCCGAGGTTCTTCTAGAAAAATGATTAAAAATCAACAAAAGAATATATTTTCAAATCCATACCAATTTTTATTTGCAATAATCTAAGAAACATAAATAACACAAAATGACTAGAAATTTAAAAAAAAAAAAAAAAAAGTGAGCATTTTATAAAAGTTTCGAAAAACTTCCAAAATTCTTAAATTTTAAAATTGTAAAAGAATGTATAGTCACAGACTGAGACTTTTCACTTTCAGAATCAACTTAATAATATAATTTGAATATAAGACATGAATTATTTTTACTGTTACTGTCACCAAAAATAGTTTTTGAAAAAAGGGAACTAACCTAACATGACAATTTTAAAACTACCAGGGTAATTTTAGCAGACATTTCAAAGCAAATAATTGTAAAATTTTGTAAAAACACACAGGTTAATAAAAAAATATTATAAAGAGTTTTAAGGGAGAAGTACATTTTTTAAAACTTAAAAAATTTCCAATTTCTGCGTAGAACTTGTATTAATTAAATAACAAGAACTAAAAATAATTTACGATTTATTTCAGCTGTTGAGAATTATTCTTCAAAACGCACATCGGAAATAAAAAAAATTTACTTTTATCCTCAAGGTTACCATCAAAGCTTATAGTTTTCATAATTTATAAATCCCTTATTGCAATTCGAGCTAGTTTTGAAAACCGAAAGTCTATCCAAATCATTTGCATATTGTAAGGTTCTACTGCCTGCACCTGGCAACAGGTCGAACCATACACACGAGATCTGACAGCGGGTCCACTGTAAAAAGAGGAGGAGCTGGCAACGAGAGGGAAGACCAGTCCAGACCGAACCAGGGGTGAAAGGAGGACGGTAGTGAGAAAACCGGAGGCGAGAAAAACGTGGTGGGAGGAAGAAAGACGGCTGGAAGATGGATTGCAATCTTGTGTCATCTTAATATATTCTTTTTTTTTATGAGGTGTCCCATAGAATGTGGGGAATAAAACAGAGGTACAAAATCCTGTGACTGCAGTTATTTTTTTTTACAATTCAAACACGAACCGATCCGAAAAGAACCCACAAGTTTACACATATTAAAACATTTTACAATTTTTTTTAAAGATTTCATCTTGACTTCTACATCTGCAATCGAAGTTTTCTTACCTGAATAAGAACATCATTATCTTAAATGTTGAATTTCACACATTAAAAATAAGAATTTTCTGTCATTAAAACATGACGAAATTTATTTCGTTTTTTAATGATATACTCTGTTATTTATCCATCAAACTGTTCATTAAAATTTTTTAAAAAAGCCGAATAACTTCATCTTTTTCGTTTTTTTTTCACGAAACTTGAAAACCATTACATTTTTTTATCGATTAAATTTTAAGCAAGTTTCCTCCAATTAAAAACGGTCTCCGTTATAATCAATTTAAAATTGCTATTACAATAGCATGCACATAAAAGACTTTCATTTTTCATTCCTCTTTTATATTATTTTTAATTACAAAATGTTGTCCCATTGAAATAGTATTAGAGTGCGTATTCTATACAATGTGAGTACGAAACTTATCGTGTGGCAAAAAGAATTTTCTATCAATAGGGAAGGAATAATTAAAACTTTTCAATTAAGTTTTCCCATCGAGTTAGCTCGAACCTTTTTTTTACTAAAAAAATACTAACGATGGTAGGAATCCCATCGAACAAAAAAAATTGTTCCAATTTAACTTTTAATTCACGTCCAATCGTTAAAATTCTATTTAATTCAAAAGCCTTTCATGGTACATTTTCGAATTATTAAATGGCTTTCTGGAAGAAAAATTAACGACGTCATCTTTTTGCGCAAATCCTGTACTAACAATCCTCTTCATTTCTGAAGTGCCTTTTGATCCGGTGGTAAACTTTTCAAAAAAATATTTAATTTTGGTGATAGTGAAAAGAGATGAGAAAAAAGAATTTTCTTTAAGGTATATAATTTTCTTTAAAGATTTAATACGAGTAAAAAATCTTTTCATGTTCTTGTAGTTCTAATGTTTGTAAAATAAAAACGTTTCATTGTTATTCGATGCAAAGATGCAGTAAATAAAAAAACAAAGCAACCCATAATGATTCTATTTGCGTTTATTATTTAGTTATATGCTTGTTGTTTGAGTATAATAAAATTTTAATAAGAAAAAAAATTTGTAAAATGGGGCTTAAATTGTCATTTTAAAAGCTTTGTTCCAAGGTTTGAAATAGAATTTTTATCCAAAGTAGAATCAGGATTTCTTTATTGTATGAGAAAGCTTTTGTTACTAAATATATTTAAAAATGTGCCCATTTTCTTTGCTTTATCAATATTTATATTTTAAAAAAATTATTATCTATGTCTTATGATTCACGATATATTTTGAAATAATACACATATGTTTAAAAATATTGTATTAAGTGAAATAAATTTTCTTTTTCAAATTGAATTTTTTAATATTATGATGGTTTACATTGGTTTACTAGCACTATTTATAATAATTTATAAATATTATAGTATATTCTAAGGTTTCAACAATTCTTTCAGCATTTTACTGAAATTTGTAGCAGTTTTATCTGCGCACTTGAATTCGATTTCTTGTTGCTTTTATTCAAAACTAAAACAAATGCTTGAAGCATTTTGAATGATTTCTTAACTAATGAAAAAATAAGTGATTGTGCCTTGAAATGAAGCAAATAAATTGTCTTTAAACAATCAACCACTGTTAATATACAGAGTGTCCGGGCTTTAAAGAATCCAAAAGCTATGGCTTATTATTACGGAACTACCCTTCAGTATATAATAAACTTTTCATGCGTGAATAGGAAAACTCTCCGACATTTTTTGAGTTTAGTCCGATCAGCCACACGTGCGCTCATCATTCGGCAATCGCAGGCGATAAACTTGTTATACTGACTTCATTAGTAAAGATGAGGATGCCACCGCAAACTTGCAGTGCGTACTTTGATTAACGTAATTTAAATCAGTCAAGCGTGCAAAGCGACGCGTTCGAACAGAATGGAATGTCGATCCTCCTACAACAAAATCTATCTACCAATGGGAAAAAACTTTAAAGGCAACGAGAACTTTGGTATTTCACAAACTGACAAGTACCCTTAAGTTTTCGTGATAGAAGTCACTGCTGATTGTTTCCGTGATTCATTTTGTCGGAGTCCTGATAAGTCTATTAGGCAAGCCAGTAACGAACATTCCATTCTGTTTGAACACATCGCTGTACACACGTGACTAATTTAAATCCCGTTAAACAAAGTACGAGCTCTGCAACTTTTTCTGTGGCGTCCACATCTTTACTAATGTACTTAGTGTAATAAGTTTATCGCCTGCAATTGCTGGATAATGTATGCACGTGCAGCCGATCAGACTAGACACAAAAAAATCTTGGAGAGTTTTCAATCCCTGGATCTGATGGGTAGTTTTGTAATAATAAGCTAAAACTTTTGAATACTTTAAGCCCGTACACCCTGTATTTAGAGATACACTGCTGGACAATTGCTAAGGACGGATCACAAATTGCTATGTAGCATAACATTAAGCGAGACATGAGACCTAGTAGGATAAACTATAGTTGCCACACTGTTCAGACATTAGAATAAAGAATATTTATTGTTCTGGAAAGTACAAAAGCTGTGAAACATCTGAAAGAAAAAAAATTGTTCATTTGATCTGCGTACGGAGAAATGGAACAATGCCTCTAAAAGTCAGCAGGAAACTTAAAGAAAGGTATCAGTACGGGATATGTCCGCCGTAGAGTGTAATGCAACATTCCACACGTCGTACCATACTTTGCACAACATTATCCAGCAGCTGTTGAGGCATTTTATCTCATTCCTCTGTGAGTGTACAGATGAGGGTGTTATTGTTTGTCGGAGGATAGTTTCGACCAGCAACTTGCCTCCTCAAAGCATCCCACACATTTTTAATGGGGTTTAGATCTGGAGAACGCGCTGGCCATACGAGACGTTGAATACCCTCGCTGTCTAGACAATCCTGAACAGCCAGTGTTCGATGACATGTTGCGTTGTCGTCCATATAAACAAATTTATCACCGACAGCACCACGGAAAAGACGAACATGAGGAAGTAGAACTTCATCAATGTATCGTTGGCCCGTCATAGTCCCATTCGCAACCACATGTAGGCGCGTGCGGCCATTGATCATGATGCCGGCCCACACCATGATACTGCATGTCGGATATCGGTCCTTTTCCTGGATATTTTCTGGACGATAAGCAGTACCACTCTCGCGCCAGATCAGTTGGCGTCTAATATCCGATGACAGACTGAACCTTCTCTCATCTGAGAATAGTACGCATGCCCAGTCCTGTTCAGTCCAATTGTGATGCTCACGTTACCATTGCAAACGGGCAGTACGGTGCTGTCTGGTCAATGGGACACACCCAACAGGTCTGCGTGCGTATAGTCCTCCTCCCGTCAAACGTCTGGCAACAGTTTTTCGGGAGATCTGCTTTCCTGAGGTAGCAAGAAACTGATTTGCCACCTGCTGAGCTGTGGTGCGCCTGTTCCCTTTTGCTGATTATACGATATATCTGTCTTCTGCAGGCGTCGTACTTCTAACACAACCTCCCCTTGCCGTTTACTACACATTCCAGTAGTTTTAAATGACTTCCACAGCCGTGAAACAATGCTGTGAGCGATGTCGAACTCCATGGCAACATCTGTTATTTTTCGCCCTTCTTCGATCTTTCCAATAATTCGGCCACGCATAAAATCATCTATGTGATGTCGGGAAGACATGCCAAAAATTTTAAGTTCGTCTATTAAATCTTTCCTGTAAAACTTTGACTTGAAACAACAACTGTCCACACGCGTCAAAACCTTTAAAGCTCTTATGAACGCTATCACGTGATGAACAGACGTGGAAAAAATTTGCATACTCATACTTCTTCTTACTAATATCCCGCACTTATTCTAATTTTCCATATTTTGCTTCCTTTCATTTTGTGGTTGCTATGGATGATAGTGTTATCCGTCCTTAGCAATTGTCCAGCAGTTTATTAAAAGTACTGTCCTAACTATATTGCCTCTCCAGAGCTCTGCCAATTGAATTCTTTATTTACTTGCAAATTATCAATAAAAATGCTTTCCCTTTTTGAGGTTTCATGTTACTTTAATGCAATCATTATAGTTTAGGTTAGAAAAAATTAATACCTTAAATGTGCAATATGCTTTCGTTCAGTCAAAAGATACCTTATGTTATTTAAATTTAGGTCTTTAAATTTTTTTAAAATTTGACCATTTTTGTTCTCATATCTCTTCACTTATTTCTTAATTCTCTACAGAGCTAATTTCTGAAATCAATCTCCCCCTACCCCCCAAAAAAGAGGAAATGAGGCAATTGGTTTCAGTAGTTTCTCAATAGAGGATCAACATTGTTATTTTCACTGTTATGTTATTTCACTTCTTGATCGGATTTCTTCTAATCGTCGTGTACATTTTCAGTGGGTCCCGTCCCACGTGGGGATTGATGACAATGAGAAAGCCGATTTTTTTAGCCAGGACTGCGGATGAAAAGGAGATGAACCCTACTGGTTTTTTTACATTCAGTGAATTATTCTCCTTTAAGAAGATTGAATTCAATCAACTTGGAAGGAATCCTCCTTGTCATTCTTGGTACTTAGGACGAAGTCCAGGAGGTACATCCAGGCTTATGCCTATTAAATACTGTCAGACTCCCTTCTTGCGCTTTGTGAGCGGCCATATAAAAACTCTCTTTTTTTCGTCAGGGTCAAAAGATTTTTCCGGAGTTCCACCGGTGTTATTCCAAGCTGGTCAATCCTGACCACAACTTGACTTGCTTGGATTTTAAAAAAGAGGTCCTTCTGGACCCTCTTCTGCTTTTAGAATTTCTAGAATTTTTTGGATTTTTGAGATTGTCTCATTACTAGATAATCTGATATTAAAGAAACAACAGCAACAACGTGTAATTTTACTGTTACTTGGTGTGAGAGAGTATTTTATTCGGTACTTTATTCCTCAAAAGTTTTTCTGGAACTTAATATAAGACCAGAAACACAAAATATATTTTTAAAAAATATTAATAAAATCTTTTAATGTATATACATAAATATATATAAATAAATCACAACTTAATAATCAATTAAAAAATTGAAATTATATGAATCTTATAATACTAAATCCCATTTCAAAATATCAATGGCGAATATAGAAGATAAAATTGCAAAGTTTTCAAACAAAATTAAAAAATTATAAAATAAAAATTTATAAAATATCCAAGTGCAACCTCGGACTTAGGACCGATAAGTGGGGTTAAACTAGTTTGATGGCGCCAACCTTCCCAGTATAGCAACTTGGTAAGTTAATTGAAAATATCCAATTCTCAAAAATTTAAAAATTAAGAAGTTAAAATTAAACCATTAAACTTGAAAAATTAAACTATTCACCATCGCATTCTGAGAGATATTATAACATTAAAATATTAAAATTATAAAACAATTTAGTGCATAATATAAGGGAACCATCGAATACCAAAGATGATGCACCCATCTTTAAAATAGTTGTATAGGTAGAAAAAATATATAAAATCCGAATGTTCAAATTAAAAACCCAGTATGTTCACAAATGAATAGCGTAAATCATTAAAAACTCACCAAAGAGCATCCTATCAATATTTCAATATCCACAATTTTTGATATATATTATTTATATATATATATATATATATATATATATATATATATATATATATATATATATATATATATATATATTTATATTTGGCGGGAACACGTTACTGCACTCTTGGCCATCATTTACACTCCGAATTAGTAGGTTATGTTTTTGTTCATATGATATTTAGTTTAATGATTTTTATATAATATTTAAATTCTACAAATATAATTCTTTCCTTTCCTCTTGGTACATAGTATGACAAATTACAGGTGAAGGTTGGCTGGCCGCAAAACTTGTTTAAACCTGCAATCCTGGTTCCTAAGGCCAGGAGTTTGTCATTATACTACTGTGCCTTCTTCCTAATTTTAGTTATCTTAGGTATATAACTATATGTTTATTTTTATATTTTCGTTTATATATTTGTGTATATGTATATATATGTATAAATTTATATATGTGTGTATGTATATGTATATAATTATATATTGAATATTTTTATATTGGATTATATATATATAATATATATATATATATATATATATATATATATATATATATATATATATATATATATATAGTTAGGGAACCCTTTCTTTTCTTGATTCAAGCTATTAATAATTATTAATTTTAGTTCCATTCTCACTCTCATAATCAATGGCTTTTGTTACATATTTTGTAATTTTGAATTAAATTCAAATAAAGAGTATGACACCTGACATGAATTAGACATTAATTTTGCAGTACATATTGATTTGCATATTCAATTAAGATCAATGTTAGCAACTGAGTCTAATTTAGTACGGAATAAAAATAATTCATACCGAATCATCATTGTGTTCTTAACAAAATCTGAGCAAAGACAAAAATAATAAGTGTAGAGGACATTAAAGATCATTATAAGTATCGCATTTTATATGTATGAAGGAAGTGCCAATAAGCTACCTATTCCGAATTTCAAATAGCAAGTTTTTAGAGTGAAAACCCACTGTTAGGTTTTGAAGACAATGCAGCCCATTTTCATTTTTAGGGGATATATTCAATCTAGAATATCAATGAGATATTATTTAAGGGATCTCAATCCTAATTAAAGAATTAAACATATCAATAAAGAGCAATGCTTAATGCTGAGCTGCTCTATAGAAGCATAGTAGATAAAGTGAAAAGAACTGTACTGTTCGAAGTTAATATGGAATATATATATATATATATATATATATATATATATATATATATATATATATATATATATATATATTCTAATGAAATGGGCTAATTTGGAAAATATTCTTACATTGGGCCAGATAGCTGCAGTTTTGCAAATGCCCATGAAGTTGTATCTACAGACTCATATCTTGTTTATAAAAAACCAAATACTATATCCAGGAAACCTATCATAAATTTGTTCTATTAACAGGACATCATCGTTACTTACGAGTAATGAGTCATTTCCGTTATTTCCAGCGGGTTAGCTAGAAAGATTCAAAAGATTATTAATTTTTATTTACAAACTAGAATGATTCTAGTCATTTGCTAATATAAAGAGAAAGAAGGGTATTTGATTTTACTCTAAGAACAGTGTTTCTCAAAGTATCGATATTTGTGACCCAATATTCAATCATAATTTCCGTCGCGCTCAAAACAATGTACTGAGAGAATTCAATAATACTGTACTTTGAAGCTAAAGCTACAATACGACTTTAACCTTTTAAGTACCCTCAGCGTATATAAACGACTCGCTCAGTCAAAGCATTAATTGCACCGGACGTATATATACCTTTCCAAAGTAAGATCTTTTCTGTACACTGCTATCCATAAAAATATTCGAAAGGATTTGGAATACAATAAAGGGACCTTGAAAGTGTTTGCGAAGGATTTACTTTTATTTCAGAGAATTTTCTTATTTATTCCTTTTCTCTCCCTCCCACCCCAACACATCTATACGCGTACCAACGTGGAAAATGGTGGTATTAGGGAGCAACTCGCGTAAATTTTAATCGGCTGTCAAGGGATTATTTATTAACCATACAAATTATCAAGATAAGTGTTAATTTGTGCATATTATTTTATGTGTGACATGCCCATGAAGTCATTGGTAATTAAAGTTATTCTTAACTTAATATTGCTTAATTAAATACTTTGTGCTGTACTGATACATTTATAAGTGTATTATATCAGTGTAAATGTGAATTTTATTTTTTATTATGTAGAATGCATTTTGTTTGTTTACTTTCAGTAAATTAATATATACACTGGTGTACAAAAATTAAGGACGAGACGGTTTTTTCAATATAACTTTGTACAAAAGCTTTCCAAATCAACACATTTAATACCGCAAGATCCCCAATACATAAGGACATGTGTAATGTAAGCAACACTTACTAAAAGAGAAATCAGAGGGATAAAAAGAAGCTTGATTGAAAAAGTAGCATGGAGCGCAATGCGACTGAAGGCCGAAACATCCCTGTGATGGGTGTCCAGCAAGAAACATCCGGTCTTTAGTAGGGGATATGATCTTCCCTGACTGCTAGGCAGGTTTCACAGCGTCTGCCCATGTTGAGAATGAGGGTGTCAATGAGTTGTTGAGGCATTGCTGCCCATTCGTCTTGCAGCGCCAATCAAAGCTCCCGAATCGTTACTGGTGGTAAGGTACGAGCTGCCAAGCGTCTGCCTAGAAAATCCCATACATGCTCGATGGGATTGAGATCCGGAGATCGTGCCGGCCAATCCTTACGTTCAATATCCTCACTCTCTAAGAGCTGTTCGGCAGCTACTGTGCGATGACATGGTGCATTGTCGTCCATAAAAAGGGAACTGCAGACCCATAGCGCCTCTAAAAGACGCACATATGGAAGAAGAATCTCGTTACAATAACGGGTCCCGTTGACTGAACCTGCGTCGAAGATGTGAAGGTCTGTACGACTACCAAGCATGATGCCTCCCCAAACGAGAACACCGCGACCTCCATACCTGTCCCCTTTCAATGATGTTCGAGGGATGATTGCGGCTTCCCCGCTCTCTCCAGATGAGTATGCGATGAGAATCGCTACTCAAACTGAATCTGCTCTCATCTGTAAAGAGTACTCGTCCCCATTCGTTGTCTCTCCAATTCCGGTGTTCCGGCACCACAGAGAACGCCTTCTCCGATGGGCAGGCGTTAAAGGTACACACCGTATAGGGCGTCGTGCAAACAGACCACAACCGTGCAGTCTTCTGGCCACGGTAAAACGCGATATCGGTCGTCCAGTCGCCTGTGTCGTGTGTCTAGCGATTTCTCCCGCTGTCTGCGGTCTGTTTCTTCTGGCCTGTAAGACAATGTACCGGTCATCTGCGGGTGTGGTTCCTCGTGGACGACCACTACTGAACCCCCGGATAGCTGTTCCTGTAGTTTGAAATTGTCTCCGAAGGCGTGAAACGATGCTGTGAGCAATTCCGAACTCTGCAGCCACACATGTCACACTGCGGCCTTCCTCCAACTTCCCAATGATTCGACCTCGGGTAAAAGCATCCAGATGTCGTCTAACAGATGGATTATTCGCCATTTCTCGCTGAGGCAGCAACTCGGTGTGATTTTAACTACTATACGTGCATTCTCTTTGCCAGAAATACTGATCTTACACCGACAACATGCTTAATACTACTCAGACACTCCCCCATTACGTCTACCTTCATATCTGCGCATGTGCTACCGTACATCACCTTACTTAATCTTCTGATTGGTCTTTCTGTCCGCTCTGCCTCTTCGTTCTGCTGATATGCTAATTTTTCGGCTTCGTCCTTAATTTTTGCACACCAGTGTATATTTTAAAAATAATCTTTTGTTTTCGACTTTTCAATAGGCTCGCGCCCCCTTGTAGAGTTATTCCGCACCTTTAAGGAGGCGCCCCCCACACAGTTTGAGAAACGCTGACTTAGAATGTTCATAAAAGGGGTGTTTTATGTTTGATGAGTAATAGCGTGAGTAAACATTATGCACAAAGAAAAAAAGCTTTGTTTGAAGTACAGCGTTGGCATTACAGTGATATGTATTCCGAAACTCTCCTGAGTCATATATTTTGTCTTATATGAGGTACAGGGGGCCCAGACATCAAATTTATTGATGCTACACAGGCCCATGTAGAAGAGATGGGTTCTCCAAGATACTAGAAGAGGAAAATATCTAATGAATAATAGGGCTCTTGAACCTTCTACGGTCTTAAATCTCATAGAGCACGTCTAGGGAAAGTGTTGCTTGGGAAAATCACCCTCTACGAACTACGCAGGAAGTCAGAATTACCAAGAGTTACGACAGAAACAAAATCCCTAAAGCTTTAGACCAGGGGTACTCAACCTTTTTTTCTGCCGGACCGCATACATATGTCAGTTATTTCTCGGAGGGCGCTCCATGAGGATAAATGGGGGAGACGGGGAAAATGCTCCAAGATCAAGATAACATTGGAAATTTAAAATGTAGAAAATTGATCATGATATTAAAACTCCTATTTTGCTTTTTTTAATTACTATTTTTTATATTCTTTATTTTTGTTACTAACACTAAATTAGAAGCATTTAAGAAACACTTCTTCACAATTTATGCATCAGTAAACGGTTTCACATGATTACCAATAATATAACAAACTTCATTGGATGTCTTTGTTACCGCTATGATATTACTACTGACAAAACACTTTGTTGCTTTCGCAAGGATTATTCAAGAAAAAGCATATATATCACCTCTTGAAAGAGATCTTGGAGGAAAAGTGTTATTGAATGATTCATGTTTATTGATATTTTTTAATGCAGCACTTTCGTGATAAATCAAGAAATTACTGATCCATGTTAGTTTTTCACTACAAAATAGTTAATTTCCAATCGTCTTGAAACGATATACTTTCTTCGAATATTTTTCACTTGCAACATATGAAAGATAGTTAAAAATTAATTCCACCCACTGTTCACTCTACTGTTGTCTGTTATCTCTAACGGCAACTGTTCCAAATAGAAAAAGAATATATATTCGTGCCCATACGACACTGACAACTAAAAGCAAAATTGATGCATTTGATTTCTTGGCAAAGGATTTCCCACCAAATTTTTTTATATATTGTTCTTAAATGAGTGAATTTCTCAAAGCAATGAGCCATGACCGAGCCACTTAAAAAGGCTCGGTGGGCCACATGCGGCCCGCAGGTCGCAGATTGAGTATCGTTGCTCTTGGCAATCTAGTCAAGAGAAGTCATAACAAATGCAAACGGACATCAGAACTCAAGAATATTCGGTACTAAGAAAAACTCATTTCTTTAGATTGACAAGAATACTTGAGTGCTTTAAATTTTTGGGGAAGTATCTTTTTTATCTTTCGAGGAAAACGATGATACCTGATGAAATCTGTACTTTTGTATTATAAAAATGCATAGACTCTAATTATTAAGTATATGCGAAGTCCTATTTCTCTAAAAGAAAGTTTATTATCAGTTACACCCGAAAATTGGTTCAATTTTCCATCAATCATCAAACAAGCATTCTTACATTAAAAGTTTTTATTTCCTGTGGGTAATTCAAAGACTTTTCTAAAAGCATTTTTTTAAATATTACGTAGATCTTACAGTGATCCCCAAACATTGAATGGGCCTGGAGGTATAAGGAATACTCTGTTGTTTATATCTGAATCTCAAGTATTAAAAGTCTGAGGACTATTCTCATAATCTACAAAAATTAATTAGTGTTCAATAATTTAAAAAACCGTTAAAATTAAATGTTTTAATGGGATGTATAGTTTAAAACCATATTTTTAATCTAAAAACTTATAATTTATTTGGTTTACGATATTTTGCATTTTTCTCAAATCAATTTCCTTGATTATGTTTATCTTCTCTCTCTCTCTCTCTCTCTCTCTCTCTCTCTATATATATATATATTTATGTATTTTTTATAAAACCTGTTTATTTTTAATAGAGATTTTATTATTTAAGCAAACACAGAATTATCACAAATATTGAGTTAAAATGCAGGGTTATGTTGCTTAGAAGATGGTTAGTATTTTAATCATTAAAAGATAAGGGAATACTTTTACATTTTTATCTTTCATGTAATAAACACTATTTTTTCCCCTATTCGTCATACAGTAATATTATTTCCGTCGAAGGAAATAAAGTTACCTATTTATTTTGTGTGGAATGTGCTAATATTTATACCTTTACGAACACAGCTAAATGTAATTTTTTAACTAAAAATGTTCTTATTAAAGATTTTAAACTACGATCTCTTTCCATATACTCTCATGTACGTCATAAAAAGATTCTCTATTTTTCAATTCCTACCATTAGCTCACACTATATATTTATTTATTATTTTATCTTAGTGGAATTTTCGATCATTAATAAAATACATTTTAAAGCGCTCAATTGTGCTGAAATTTTATACACATGATTATTTTGGATGACAATAGAATAATTTAATTATAATTAATAAAAATTAATTGATTAAAAGTAATTATTTAAAGAATTACAAATACAGCCACGGTGTCATCATTTTTGGCGACTTAGCGGCCCTTTTGGCAACTTGTGTCAAAACATGAAAATGTTTTTTTTCTCACGTTTTAAAGCATTCAGTTGAACTGAAATTTTATATACACGATTGTTTTGGATGATAATACTATACTTTAATGATAATAAATAAAAATTAATTACCACTTAATGTTGTGATTCTGTCATATGCATATACATATTTATATTAATTGTAACTATTTAGTAAAATGTAGCTAAAATAAAATTTTTCTTTGTCGATCTGAGTAGGAATTGACTAAAAGATTTTTTTTCATACTACTTGTTTTAATTGTCGAGCATTATTTTTAATTATGAAATATTGCCCTTTTAAAATTGTATAGGATTCTTTACACAGTGGGACAATACAGGAGATTACTGCAAGGCACAATGAGGTTTTTTTTAATCGCAGCTTTGGAATAATTAAAACTTTTTAATTAAACTTCTCTATCTCTTTTTAACATGGGATTTTTTTACCATGAAGGTGGTAGGAATATTATCCAAAAAATAAAATATCCAATTTAACCTTTAATTCTCTTCCAATTGTTAAAACAATATTTGATCCAAAATTCTTTTCATAGAGATTTTTTGTGGGCTTTAAATAACTCTTTACGTAAAAAGATTAAGAAGTTTTTTTCATTCTACATTTTTCTCGTTGATTTTTTTATCCCTTTTCTGTCTTTGACTGAAAATTTTTAGTTGTTACGAAGCCTTTTGAAAATAAATTTAATTCTACTTGCATAAATGCAAGTGAAAAAAAAAAGGAATTTTTATAAAATACGGTATTTTTTTGTTAATATTTATGCAAATAATATCTAAATTCTCGGAAAAAGAAAAAGAAAAGAAATGTTTTATGACATTTTCGATTATGCTAATTTTAAAAATTATACTTAAAAAGGCGTGCAGCTTGGCTTTGTCATTGTGTTTCGAATGATATAATAACGTTTTAAAAGAAACATAATCCTTCTGAGATTGGAAAGAAGTGCTTCTGAATAGTGAATTTTAATTAAAATCACTAAGATAATAAAATATTTATATTTCTGTAACTGACAATTTATATTTTCCTTTATACCTTGTATGGTATTTACAAATTCTTAGTTTTGCGTTTTTTAAATTTGTAAGTTTGTAAATTTCTAATCCCTTAAGGGGAGTTGGAAACCTCTCTCTCTCTCTATACTGACAATGTTAAATTGTCTGTTTTCGATGTACCTTTTCTCAAAATCTGTTTTATGTGCACATGCTTGAAATTTTTCATACTATTAAAGTACACCTCTCTTATTATACTAAAATGAGCTTTTAGCTAATTTTGAATTTTTTAAGAAATTATGAAATATTTTATCAAACATTGCGAAATTTGACCCATTTTTTACTTAAAAAATTTGTAAAAATTAAATTTTAGTGTTTTAAAAAAAAGCTCATTTTAGTATATATTAGACATCATTATAAATAATTCATAAAAAAATTTACATATCTGTGAACAGTAGTTTCTCAGAAAAGGTACATCGCACATTAAAATTTACATTTTGAGATAAATTGATTTTAATGTATACAGTGAGACTTCTAATCGGCTGGGAAATAAAAAAATAAAAGGCTCAATTTAAAATAAAAGATACATGTTTTGGTTCATATCAGTTGTTACACTATTAAGCAAAAACAAAGTAATTTGTTTACAATTTTCGCCATGAAAATGGGCGTGGCTCAAATTCAACGAATATTTAAAAATACATTTTAAAGGCTTCTAAATACCCCAGAGGTTTAAGTAAGGTATTTTTAGAAAGGTTAAAATCTATACAATTTGAAAATGTAAAAATCTCAAATTGTCAAAAAAATAAGATTTTAGCTTTCCAACACCCCTTAAACTATTAATATTTATGTTCCACGATTTGTGTAAGGTTTCTCTAGGCAAATTTGTAAAAAAATCTATGTAACAAAATAGTTTTGAATAAGATTTGTGTGAAAGCTGTTGACTGGGAAATGTTTATCTCTCTCTTTTAAATCAAATTGTCAAATATGGCAAACAGTAAAGGAAAGTTTTAATACTTGGATATATTTAAAATTTAATTTTACATTATATGTACTCAGTCTTCAACAGTTCTAAGATAAGTTCTCTTTCTGCAATCTGTAGAAACAATTGATTTCAAACTCATTTTATTGGACTCTTTCCATACCTACGGGGTTCATCCCATAAATATCGGTATTGATTTTTCCAACTATTGGAAAACCGAGGTAGACGGTCTCGATTGTTGCAGGGAATGTGACACAAATAAGGAGAATTGTGTCAGTTGCCTCTTAGAAGTTTGAGTGGCCCAAAGAGAAAGTGTTTAGAATCTCCGTCGAGAGATAAAACACAACGAACTACATTGATTAGATTTATGCCATTGAATTTTATGTTAAGCTGAGCAAATCTACTCCATAGATTTTTATATAATCAGAAAGGGATGCATAAACGAAATCTTATGCGAGCTTTTGGATGGCACAAAATACTCATAGTGTGGAGATACCTTCTCCTCAAATTGGTTGAGGTGGAGATCTTGCTATCGATTTGATCAAACTATCGATTAACGCTTTGCCATTGAATTTTATGTTAGGTGAGTAAATCCATTTCGGAATATTTCGATTTTTTCCATGAGAACTACATGTGAAGAAAATCATATCCAGAATGCGAGTTTTTGGATGGCACAAAATATTCAAAGATGACAGTGTGAATGTACTTCCTCCTCATATTTGTTGAGGTGGAGATCTCCCCAATCGTTGGGGTTTCTGGGAGCGATCCATTCAAACTCCATAGATGAAGAAGCCATTAAATTGAATGGGAATTATAAATTGGAGATGCTATTACAAACGAATATTAGCAATATATACATGGTTGTGTAGAAGAAAAGAATATCTCTCGTTCTCGCCTAGAGATGTGGGAGGATGGAAAGGAAGAGTAGTCATAGCTAAAAACAATTTATTTATTGATCACACAATTAGCAACACAATTCCCGTAATTTCAAAGCAGAGATATTCTCAATATAAGCTATATGGGGATCAATAACGAGATACGTGTCTAGTGTGAGAAGACTTTTATTATCGACCTACTTAATTCTAGATCAAATCTACTTTCCAGATTATTCGATCAATAATCAAATTGTAGTGACCAATCATTACTTTAATTCTTACACTTCTCCTAAATCTGAAATATACTATAAATTGAAATATACCTGATAAGTAGCAATCCCTCTCCTATCTCCTATCTCCTCACTTTCTCTCTCCTTCTAGCTTGGAAACCTAGACTATATACAGCCGACCTAATTTACATAATCAAAGTTTCTTTTTCAGATGACTGGTTGTGAAAAACTCAAATTGATAGACCAAAGATTTCCCAAGAGGATTAATGAAAGGACGCCAATAGATCTTCACAAGGTGTAGCGATTAAGTAACTGGACTAGTCTTAAAAATAAGCTTTATTGAAAAAATCTTCAAATAACTCTTTTAATTCCCTCAACACATACTCCTCTTCCCTATCAATACTTCGCTGCAATACGAGTTTTCCACGGTTGAAAGCAGTGCTGCAGCTCAGTAGGTATCACCTTCTTTAGTATGTCTGCCGCTTTTGTCTTCACTTCCTCTACAGACTGAAAGTGTGTTCTCTCCAAGGATTTTTTCACTTTTGGAAATATGAAGAAGTTGCACCAGGCAAATTTGATTACATGAAATGCAATTATCTCTTAACACCTCCCTAAGCAACTGAAAACATTCAGTTGGAGTTTTTTTAAAAAACTTCATGAGGAATTTTTAATTTATGTGCTGCTCGATTTTTAAGCTTATCATGATCGCGGCACTTCGACACAACAACGTCTTAATGGTGATGGTAATAGTTATACATTTAAGTGCAACATTAGAGAAAACTATATTATCTACTCATCATAATAAGTTGACAAGAGAATAATTTGTTGAAGTTCCATAAAAATAAATAGCAGTCAACATTGAGTGGAGCGCAACAACGCTGGTTGGGGGGAGTGAGAAAGTGGGAAACCACTCTCCCAGTTGATTTAGTTTGTGTTCCGCTTTCGTAGGAAAGCGAAGAGAAAATGACGTAACATCTCCATGACAACAAAGCCCGTCTTTCAACCGGCTGCCGCATCTCGACGGAACGAAGAGAGAAGAGATGAATTTATTTAATAACAAGGATTAACAGAATGTTATTTTTAGGTTCGTTACTCCTTACATCTTAAATAACTGCGTGTGGTTATTAAAGGGAAATTTTAAATAACCCCTTTGAAAAAAGTAAGAAAAGGTAGAGGAGTTTGAAATAAGATCATGAGGGGTAAAGTTGCTACTCTAAACACGTGCAAAAGCTTGAAAGTTGGGGAGGGATGCTAATTAGAGGGAGCGAAGTCCTGTAAAAGAAAAAAAAACTAGTGTACCAATAAAGCATTAAATTTTTTTTTATATAAGAATTTTTTTATTAGTATCAAGATATTCTCATCCTTTTTAGAACAGGGAAGTGTTGATACGAGTGGTTAAGAACTTATCTAGGTATTTTAGAAGAGCTAGGGATAGAATTGTCATAAGCTGGGATTTCCCTGATAGATTCATTTGTAATCTGTGGTAATCGGTCGCAGAAATTTTCTGATTGATTTAGTTGAAATCAAGAGGCGGCGGAACATTAAGATATTTATGCAAGCCTTCGTTCCTGACAAACCAAGGTGCATTTGCCGCTCTATGCAGTTGAACGTTTTGAAAAGTTGTGCATTCTTTTCATGTGAGTAACTGACGCACCTGCCCAGATGGGAGAAGCGTACAGCATGATGGGGCAAAGAATGGCTTTGTACAACAGAACCTTGTGCCTTAATTAGATTTTGCCCTTGTGAGAGATCAAGAACAACGTCTTACTTAAACTAGGATGCCAAAAAAAGAAGCCAAACCAGATAGTGTTACAACGTAACTTGTCACCTGCTTTGGAAGTATCAAGGTTTAATACATACCATTCCCAATCCTCTACACCAACCCTAACGGCTAGCGCACGCACAGTTCAGGAATTTAATTGTCACAGGATGTATATATATATATGTATATATATTATTTACATTTAAAATTTAGAAGTTATACATGAGTATGTGATATGCTGACAAGACAAGCTAAAGGGTAAGAACCAATAGCTACTTATCTGATATGAGATATAACCTCTGAATCCTACCAAAGAAAATTCCTCCGAGTAACTACTTTGCTATAATTCAGGAACTCACTCGTGTGACAATATTGTCTACAAAAATCTACTTAACGTTATGTTTATCTATCAACTAACCATTTATATATTATTTGGTAGTGACGTTCCTTTGCAGATTGGCGTTGGTATAGCTTAAAGTGCCAATCTTGCTGGCCATAAGAAAACTCGAGTTCAAGTGGTTAGACCAAGCGGATAGTTCCTTGTTATGAGGGAACAAAGTACTGCTCCAACCATCCTAAGCTCAGATCTGTCTCTTACCGATTTCTGTTCTCTCCGAACAAATAAGTTTGGAAGGATTTATTTTTTTCCGGACATATAATGTTCAATCCAGTTCGACAAAGCGCCTGAATAACCTTGTGATTGCCAACTTCAAAAGAACGCATGAAAACTGGAAAAAGCAGAGGCTACTGTTTATTGATGCAGAATGGTCATATTTTGAAATTTAGTAACGTACTGTACTCGTATCTTCAATAAATTTCTTTTTATGACTTAAGTACTGACAGTTATTGAACAAGTTCAGTATTTTTAAAAAGTTTCAGTATATATATATATATATATATATATATATATATATATATATATATATATATATATCTTCTTATAAAGGGTGTTTTTTAGAGGTATAGAACTTTAAATTGCAATAAAAAAGCGATGTATTATTCGATTGACATGATTTTTTTTTTTCAAAAGATAATCTTGTGGCATTACATTTTAAATATGATTTCTGGCATATGACTGCCACTGCTGGCTCGGATGTAGTCCAATCTTGACGTCCAATTTTCGATGATTTTTTCCAACATTTGTGGCCGTATATCGGCAATAACACGACGAATGTTGTCTTCCAAATGGTCTAGCGTTTGTGGCTTATCCGCATAGACCAATGACTCAACATAGCCCCACAGAAAATAGTCTAGCGGTGTTAAATCACAAGTTCTTGGAGGCCAATTCACCGATCCAAAACGTGAAATTAGGCGGTCACCAAACGTGTCTTTCAATAAATCGATTGTGACACGAGCTGTGTGACATGTTGCGCCGTCTTGTTGGAACCACAGCTCCTGGACATCATGATTGTTCAATTCAGGAACGAAAAAGTTAGTAATTATGACTCTATACCGATATCACCATTGACTGTAACGTTGTGGCCTTCATCGTTTTTGAAGAAGGATTCCACCAGCCCATAAAGCGCACCAAACAGTCAGTTTTCCTGGATGGAACGGGGTTTCGACATACACTAGTGGATTAGCTTCACTCCAAATGCGGCAGTTTTGTTTGTTGACGTAGCCATTCAACCAGAAGTGCGCTTCATCGCTGAACAAAATTCGCTTATGAAAATTGGGAACAACGGCAATCTCGTTTTGGGCCCATTCGACGAATCTACGCCTTGCTTGATGATCGTTTTGATGAATTGCCAAACTAATCTGAGAATAAATCACTTGACAGCTGTTAAATCGGTCGCCATCTTGGAAAGTAATGCCAACTTAAACTTCTATACCTGAAAAAAAAACACACTTTGTATTAATATTATTTAACTTCTTATATTTTCATAATTTTCAATGATTACAGTAATTGTTTTATACTTACTTTTATTTAACTTCTTATACTTACTATTTGGTATTCTTATACTTAATTTTTAAGTGTTCCTAATGGGAAGCATTAATCTTTTTATATGGATGAAAGAAAAGTGCACCAGTAAAAGTTGTTTATAAAATGGAGTTGATTTTACTGAAATTTAGCAATTTAATATGATATAAAAATAAATTTTAGGTATAGAAAAAAAATATTCTTAACTTAATTGCAAGACATACAGTATTAAAGATATATGTGAAAGAAAAAAATTATATTTCACTGTGTAATTAGATAATAATTATTATTTAAAAATATATTAAAAGATAAAAAGATTTTGATGTATTAATTCATTGATTATTTATGTCACCCTTGAAGCTACACAAGGGCTATTGGCAAGGGTCCTCGTGATTTAGAGCCACTTTCAAAAAAACTGTAACGAAGCATGAGCTGGCATACCATTTTAAAAACTATCACACCAGGTCAATGTGAGGACTTTGAACCTCGACAGATTTACCGTGCATCAAGATTCATACAGATTTAACGTTAAGAAGTTTTCAGGCTTATAAAGCATAACATAACATTTTCAAGGCGTTACATATAAAACCTTACATAGTGTTACGAATTTTGTGTCAAAGAGTGTAAATAATTTGTATTTTGATGTGTAATTCCTTTATCTTACTCCAAATTAGATTTAACTTGCGTCAAAATTGTAATACTCACAGGCAAACGCCTTTACGTTATAGTGGTGATTCAATGTGAACTTGGCGAAATCTTGGCGATAGAGCCAATTTTGGAGTCATTTTGGTGACCAAGTTCGCGACTTTGGCGGCTATTTTAGGGGGGTTCGGAGCCCTCTAGATTCTTCTAGAAATTAGTAGAGAGATCCACTGGTTTCAAGACCTATGACGCAGGCGTGTTTTTCTCGAATTTTTCGTGAGGGATATAAATAGAGAATGAGCTCGTCTCTACTTCTCTTACAAAATTTCTACGACAAATGGAAAATCAGTATCAACGTGGAAAAACGCACAGCTATTATTTTCACAAAAAAGCATTCACTCCCACCACCAATCATTATGTACAACAAACAGATCCCCTGGTCTCAGGAAGCTAAATATCTCGGTATAATTTTCGATACACACCTAACATGTAAACAACATATTTTATACGCTCGCGGTAAGTTCCAGAAAATTATGCTTTAACTCTACCCATTAATAGGCCGGAACTCTCATTTAATGGTTAATTAATCTCATGGGTGGTTAGCTTCCTCCTGAAAAGTTATTCCGAAAGCGTTTACTGTTATTTTGCCGTTTGCTTTGAAAATGCAACAGTCTTGTTTCCTTTCCCCCTTTTAAAACTTGGGAGGTCGAACGGGGACAATTTATGACTTAGTTCGGGGTCCATTTGTCAAGTAAGAACCAAGAGATCAATCGTTTACAGCTAGCTGTTAAGTTGCCCTAGGCAATCTTGTATGTTGGTCGTTTCCCCTATATGTTCAGTCACAGTAAAATTAAGACAAAATGAAGGGTAAAAAAAAAGGGAAAAAATGAAATAAATAGTATGTTAGAAGTTGAAAAATAATTATATTTTCTTCAAACAAAATTTATTTTTCTGTAATTTTTTAAAAATTAAAAAAAAAATATATTTTGGTATTGCGATTTGAACTAGAAAAAAGCATCCTGTATTCATTTTTCAATATGAGAGTAAGAAAACGCGCTCACCTTCCTGTTTTTTTAAAAAAGTAATAAGGTAAAAAGAGTAAAGGCCCTATCTCTTTTTTTAAACAAAAAGGCAATAAATGGTGCATACGGTGATATACATACGATGATTATATTTATGAAATAAAACCGATCTTTCTTCATTCAATTATACTTTTAAATTTAAAATAACATAAAAAAGGATTTCAATACCTTTAATTTATTTTATTAAAATCATATAAAGGATATTTTTATGTTAACTGAATATTTTTCGGAAAAAATCTAAAGTTTCATTCCTAGTGTTCTCCTTTTCGAACTTCTTGTATTAAATAAAAATTTCTTTTCTACATCGGCATTTGTGATGGGCATAACACATTCAGCCAATAATTTTTTAATTTTAATGGGGGATATACTTCTTCAAATGCGCATGACAGTACTTCTAACCATTTTCTACTCAAGTTTAATTTCTTATATTTCTGTTTCTTTTATAACAAGGAAAAATGCCACACATCGATAACTACATTTTCACACAATTCAGCCATTACAAATTCTATTGAGAGAAAAGTTCTCCCTAATTAATTTTGTCTTTCAAAACAGTACACTTAAAACAATTTTATTCAGTGAAGTTAACCGACAGTTCCACAATGAATCCATACCAAATTTTAAAAACAATTTTAACATTTTGAAATGTATCCTGTATTAAGTATTTTGAGTATACACAAATATTTCCTGCTGTATGGAAGACATAGTATGAGATGTGGTGTGTGGTTTTGAAAGAATGTTTTCTTACGTGTAGACTATTTTTGAAAATTTAAATATCACTAAAGCTGATCATATAACTGCAAATGAGCCTTATTTTAATGTGTACTGGTATCAAAATAAAACACTTTACAATATTAAACAGCCTATGGGTTTATATTCAATATCAAAATATTCGCAAAATGGCTTACAACTTCTATTCAAATTGTAAAGAAACTGAAATATAAATATATCTTACTGCAGTCAAAAAATATTCATAATGTGTAAATATCCTATTCCTCCACTTATTTCAGTACATTTTAAAAACTGTAGCTGAATGCAATTTTTTATATTTATAAACGAGGCATAAAAGCTCACACAGTCGTAAAAATGCCTTTATCATTTTTAAATATACTATTATAAAACGTATATGGATTGTAAGATCAGTTCCAAAATCCTAAAAGCTTTTAGAGGAGCAAAAATCATGTAATTTTGGATTGATCAAAATTTTAATATAATACACAATAATACATGATATTAAGCAAATACATTTGAAAAATCAAACTTCCTTCTGAAATAAACGTAATTTAAAGAAAAATGTTTAATTGCAAATGAGTGGAAATACATGTTTATCTAAGGGGTATCCCCAAAGTGATTCAATACTCAATCTTAAAACTCAAACTCAGTGGCACAACAATCCATGAGGGCCAGGAACTACTATGCCCATCCCAATATACGTGACCATTGGGCGCTGAAATGCATGAACAGATGTACCGATTGTGTGGTCTGTCTGAAGAGAGACCTTTAGTGTTTAAGATCCCAAGCAAGCTTGGTACTCATTTATCGACACAATGTAGCGGGGATGAAAGGCATAGTCGACCTTGCCGAGCCCGTTAATAGAACCCAAGGCCTGTGGTGTGGAAACACGATACACTACCACTCGACCCTATTCGGTGAAAAATAAAACTTAATGTTAGAATCTTATATAATCCCCAATGAATGAGGGAGTCCAAACTTTTTTTTTTCATATAAACTGTTTAGACGGAAATGGTTAATTATGAACATTTTACAAGTTGCATAAATTAAAATTAACCGTTATAGTTTACATAAATTTTTAAGAGTACAAAAGGTGTATTTTGGCTGCACGAATTAATTTTAAAATGAATACGGTTACGAAAAAGTAGTACAAATCTATCTAAAAGTAGGGTTGGTTACCTCAGATATTGTCAAACACAACAATGTATTGGAAGCCAATTCCACAGTTCGTTGTTATAAAAATGTATGGAAAATTACAAGACTTATTTTTGCATTTGTAATTTATATATATATTTTTTCCTGATAGTTTTAAAAGCTAGAGCGTCATCCATCAAAACCGTGGTTCCCTCACTGTTTTTTCAATTCGCCCCTGACTAAGCCGGCTCTGCCATAGTAAGTGAAAATGCGGTATTTTTTGTTTGTCAAAATCATTTTATAGCAGACTGCATTTTTCATGTATTTTAGATGGTCGTTTTATATTTTCTACATCAATATCTTAATGTCTGAATTTAAAATTACATAAAATTCTTGACATTCGCATCAATGACCATTATAATTTTTATTAGTATATGAATGTGTCATCAAACGATTACATGACTATTATTAACATATTATTTTAACCATTTAATTAATATTAAGTATAACATAACGCAGACAAACTTTCTGAATTTTAAAATAAATATTTCGAAAACTACTTCAGATATACTCAAAATTTTTCATTCTTACGCTTTAGCTTCTCAGTTTTGCTTCTATGTAAAACTTTATTGTATATTCGTCGATTTTTTAAGTATATTTTTTGCTCTTAGGATGCAGTTTTCAACTGAATTGTATGAAATCTTCGAAATATATTAAAAAATACCAAAGAAGCTATATAATAAAATTTGAAATTTATATTATACTCAAAGAGTTGCTAGAACTTATGGTAAATAATTTTTAACTGCGCGATACATTTTTTTTTCGAAATTTCAAATGGCATTTCTAACATAAAATTTCTAGCTTTATACGGTCGAGATTTCAAAAAATATCCAGATTTTAATTACTTATTCAATTAGCCTTTAAAAAAAGATGAGGTATTTTGCATAAATAGATATTTTTGAAGAATAATTCTAATGTTTTTGAATAGCTCGAATTTAGAATTGATTTTTATGTTTATTTATATGCATAAATGTCTACTGTAAATGTTTCCGTATATTTTTGATTACCATTTATTCAAACATTCAAGTTATAAAAAAATGTGGGAAAATCTTCATTCATGTTGTCTTTGATGTAAACTGAAGTTCAAGCACTTAAAATTCAAATATAATTTGGTGTATTTTAACAATATATAACTAGGCACTATACGTAAACTTCCTGAACTCTTGGGCTTTGAAATCTAAAAAAAAAAAAAAAACTAATAGATCTTAATTAGTTTTTTTTCGTTATTATTTTTATCAAAGTGTAAGAAAATGTTTCAAATTATTGGATGAAGTTATAATTTATTCATTTTTAGTGGTTGGAAAGTTGAATAGATTTCAAATTTTAAAGTGTTTGATGTTTTATTAATTTTTTTGGCATCTAATAATGAAATAGTCATGTTTTAAAAATTGAAAGCATTGATTAAGATAAGAAAAATGAAGCAAAATGATATACTTAAAAAAAGATAATTTGTCTAACTATACAAAATAGCAGATTGCCCTGACACGCCCCAACTTGTTACAGGTTCAAATTAATATGAAACACAAAGGGAATTGTAACATATTTCATTTATGCGTTGGAACTTTTCAAAACTTTTAAAATACAAGCTAACAAACAAACACTTCCTGGGGGTCTAAAGAAATTTCCCCCCGATTTTTTACGATTGCTCCAGGGTCAAAACACGGGGTTCCCTGCGAGCCATAAAACTTCCTATCAGTGTTCTGTTGTGTTGCTTCCACCGTCCCCAATTATCTTTGAAGATGTTAAACCTTTAAAAGGGGGAAAGTATTTCAGAAAAGTACGGCTCAACCGCTTTTGAAAATGTAACTGGAATTAAAAAAACCCGTGCAGAGCATTTTCGAAGCATCTTTACAATGACGGAATTTTCCGTGCTAACCGCTTGGAGGGTTAAGTATAGAAAACAAAGCGCTTCTCTATAAAGCCGTTATGCATCCAATTTTTAGCTTACGCAAGTCCATTATGGGGTTATGCCACTAAAACAAATATTTTAATATTCTAGTTACTCTGCAAAATTCTTTAATACGTATGATTGTCAAAGCTACAAGGTATATGTGCAATGACGACATACGTAATGCATTAAAAATTACTAGTTTTAAATCTCATGTTCAGAAAATAGCAATTAACTTTTTTAATGATCTAACTGTAACCAATAATTATAATATGCAGAGCTTAATTCCTAATGATAATTCTAAAAGACCAAGAAGAATTCTTCTTGATTCGTATAATCCTCCTTAATTTTAATTTTCGTGCAATAATTTTTATTGCACATCATTTTGCTAAAACTTTACTGTCTTTTAATATTTTTGTCATTTTTTTTCTCTTACTCTCCCCACTGGACTTGCGCCTCTCCATTTTCTAATTACCAGCCCCCAGGGCAGCCAATTGAAGTCAATATTCACTATATCCAGCATCCAATCAGAGAGCAGCCTCTAAGCTCTCAGTCAAGCCAAAAAACTGAAAATTTTCCACCCAGAAGAAGCACCGTAGCCGCGCCTCCCGGATTCTATCGACCAACCAATCGCCGTCATGCCACTAAGCAAAAAGAAAAACCCCACTCTCGTCATGCTCCACATCGAAGACTTGTCCTGATATTGGATTGAGGACTGTTTTTACAGTCCAGATCCTCAAAAAGAAACGCCCATTCAACGCCATTCAATGAAAGTCAGTCAATCTGGTTTTGACTAGCGATCTGTTAGTATTGCTTTGACTGATGAAGCGATTAGTGATTACTTCGGCTGTTGAACAAGTGATTGCTTGTGAGTAATCTTTTATATACATGTATTTTAGACACCAATAATTGTGTCTGAGGGCTGTTGAAGGTGTGAAGACCTTCTGAGATTTATTTTGTGAACATTGCTGCTGAATCCTGTATTTCAAGGATTGGATTTTCTATAACAAATTCTCATCGCTCTTAGGGAACTGTCTGGTTCTTCCCTGGATCTACGTAATAATATATAATGTTAACATATAAAAGAGTGGAATTCCAAATATTATTTTTTTAAATGAAGAAAAGCCTTTCAAAAAATTATAATGATTACTGTGGCTTTTTTAAGACTACTTTGTTTTGAGAAACTAAATATTTATGATTCAGGGTTTTCAAAATCTGACAACTAACGTGTTTTTCATTTTTCTTATAACGTGTAACGAAGCCTTGGTAAATAATGTTTTTGACTAAATATTAAATTAACTTTGATTATGAAGGCAATGGAAATATTCTCATTTGCTTGCTTATTTAAATATTTTTATTTTGTTTTTCCATGCACGTAATGAGTTCTTCCTTCTACCTTCCCAAAATTCCTGTAAATTTACTTTAAAATTGAAATTCTAAAGACCCAAGGCAAACATAATTAAAAGGAATTTTACAATTGTACAAAAAACTCCATCCAATCTACTTATGCATTAAACTAGCAAAACGACAGCCTATAATGTGTGCATCCTAACAAATACTGTAACTAATTAAGAAGTGTTATTTATGCCCCCCCTTTCAGCCTTAAATGGAAATAAGTGGATTGACAAGGACTAATTTTTTTACTTGCTTAACTAATCTCATTAGGAAAAGGAAATTTAACTTTTAACAGCTAATTATGCTTTCTTTTTGTCAATAAATTGTAAAATTCTATTTGAAGGTTCTTAAGCTGACGTGAAAAACATACGCAATCAAGCATTTTTGTGCCACCTTAATTGTATCATTGATGTTTCAAAGACATTTATTTCTTCAAGACTAATAGAAAAGGTAAAAAATGCCAAGACAAAAATATTTTTTCTTGCATACAATTAGTTGTGTAAATAATAAAATATTTAATTGTAATTTTTTGTTTGAAATTATTTTTAAACTTTGAACAAAAATTCAATTCCAAATTAAGATTGTAACATTTTACATCTTTAAATATTTTTCTTATATTTCAAATACTTTTTTCTACATTTTAAAAGCTTTATACAATGTGCTTTTGAACATTAAAAAATGCTTAATCAAGTTTCATTGGAAATTGAAGAAATGATATGTCACATTCTACAAAACAATTGATACTGCAAATAAAAGCATTTTACTAAGCATTTGTAGGCATTTTTGATTACCAAATATAAATTTTTAGTGTCATGATGACTATAATCAATATAAGTATTTCGTTCAATTCGAATTTAAAAAAAGAAAAAAATATTCTCAGCCTTATTTATATCTTTAAATCTTTTTTTAAATTAATTGTACTTTTAAGACTTAAGACCTTATAAGTTTAAATTTTTCTTTTGTTTGTCTATACTTTTTTATTTTAGAAGAAAAAGAAATTCTCAGACTGCAAGTGAAACATATTTATTAAAGATAAGAGTTTCAGTTCCTCATAATTAGTCGCATGTAATCAACTTTGTTATAAAAATTGCAAGCGACAACATATCGACATGGACTATTGGATTCTTTCAGAATTCTGTAACTTATTAGGCAACAATACTTTTCTTTCTTTTTTAAAAGAAACGGAAAAAGTTTAGAAACAATACATTCACTTTTCCTATCATGTAACAAAACTAATTAAGTTAAGAAAACTTGATTATTAAGTATTAATAAATTTTTTTATTGTTCATGAAATGGAAAATACTCGCGTTGAAATTATTTGCACAATTTCTTTTAAGAAGACATAGTAGAGTACGCGTGCGTAATTAAGTATTAATATTTTTGTGTTGAATATATATAATTTCAGGGATGTCAATATTTTTTTACTTAAAATAATTAACGTGAAAATCAGAAGAAATATTGAGGGGTGAAAAAGAATATCTATTTGTAACTATGTTTAGTGTAATAAAATTGTAGCAATTCACTGTAATTTTTTTTTATCTTCACAGCAAAAACTTCATTCTGACTTGAGAAATATGTATCCCAATGTAAATAATAATTTCATAAAAAAAATGTAAGTTTTTCTAGATGCATTAAAATTAATCAATTGATCTAAAGTGTTTTTAATTTAATAAAATTGTAAATGGTTAACTAATCATTTCAAAGAAAACTTGTTTGTGCAAGAAAAACATATACCTATCATATAGTTTGATATAATAGAAGAAATTATTTTGCTAATAATAGAAGAATCTTTGGGTACTTACACATAAGAGAATAACAATAGAATTAAAGGGCAGGTAATAGTAGGATAGGATATAATAAAAACAAATTATCGGATATGAAATAGAAAAGGATATGATGTAATAGAAGAATAATGGATGAATAATACATGAATTATGTATAATATATAAAATCAAAATAATAGAATAATTACAAATGAATAAGATATAACAGAAGAATAATAGAGATGAATCATACAAAATTATTGGAGATAATAGAAGAATACAAGAATAACAAAGGAATTGGGTATAATAGAACAATTATCGGATGTATAGTCGAAGGATAGGATAAATAGAATTTTAGAAAATGATAGAAGAATAATATAAGGATTACATGATATAATAGATTGATAATAGGATGAAATAGAAGAATAGTAGGATGTGTGTGTGTGATAAAAGAATAATAGGAAAATTAAAAGACAGAAGAATATATTAATAGAGAATTATAGGATATGATAGAAGAATATAATAGTAGAATTATAGGATATGATAGAATAATAATTGAGAAAATTACAAAATGTAATAGAAGACTAATAGAAGAATTATAGGATATATAGCTGAAGAATATAATGAAAGAATTGCAGGATATAATAGAAAAATAATAGGAGAATTATATAGTTACAAAAGAATAATAATAAATGAATTATTTAATCAAATAGAAGTAAATAGAAGAATTATTAAACACAAGGCATCCTTGAACTCCCAGAAAGCTGAATGGATATGCTAGATATACGGACAAAATATCATAGACTGCCGCATTATCACATTGCAATTTATACTTCAAACGTTGTATACCATAGATCAGTGCTTCTCAAACTTCCTATACTTGCGCCTCAATTTTCAATCATAATTTTCATCGTGCCCCCTCCATACAATAACAATGTATTGAATTCAAAAATAATATACTTTGACGTAAAGCTACAATACCACTTTAATTATAAATCGTAAAAATTATCAAGATATGTATTAAATTTTATATATAAATTTATAACATGTCTATAGGGCCACTGGCAATTATTAAACTTGTTCTTAACTTATTACTGTTAAATTAATTATGAAACACACTGTGCAATATTGAAACATTTATAAGCGTATTATATCAGTGTAGATGAGTATTTTATTTTTTTATTTTGTCAGAATTTATTTTGATTTTGTTTCCTTTCAGTAAACTAATAATTTTTTAAAAAAATAATCTTTTGCTTTCGACTTTTAGATATACTCACCCCCCCTCTTGTGGGGTTATCACGACCCACAGTTTGAGAAACACTGCCATAGATAATCAATGTTAAATATTAAGATCAAATGTATAATTTCATAAAATTGCAACTATCACTTTTAGTTAAAACTTCTTAACTTAAAAAGGTTATTTAAAATTAGTAGATTTTATTCATTTAAACTAAGCAATTGTGAAAACGGAACTAAATTGAGTGGTGAAACAGCTTATGAGAATGAAGGTTTACTGCGCCCAACTCAGTTTTCGTGACCTTGGGTGCTGAGGAGCAGGTGCAGATATTACGGTCAAGTGAATTAGTTTGTTGTAAATTCAAAAATATAATAACATATTCTACGTTAAAAAGTATTCAAACAATACGAAAAAAAATGTTTAAGAAGTAACGCTCCAATATACACAAAAAACCCCCTCGAAATTAATAAATAATTGAATAATGTAAAATACAATGTTCAAAAGCATAATAACAGCGCATTTGCAATTAAATTTTGAAATACTTCACAAATGGAAATAAAGATTACCAAATTCAAAACCGATTTATTTTTGAAGTATTTCTTTATATGAAAAAAAAAAATGGACGAGAAAAACGAAGTTAAGTGAAAAAAATTAACCCATTTAAGAAGTTCTTTTGCGAGGGTTAATAAATTAAACTGCTGTTACCTTTCGAATTAACTGCAACGATATTGTTTCCCTATACGACATTTAATATCGGATAAAAAGTTTCATAAAAACATATGAAAAAGAAATAATTTTTCATTTCTTCAAAAAAGCAATCATGTTATGGAACACGAAAAAAATTCAAATTGGTGCGTTTTGTTGAAAAGTGTTTTCACATTCTACGTGTTTTAAAAAAAATGAAGTGAACCTTGTTTTTTTCCTTTAAAAAATAATGAAAATTAATTACTCTCAATAATTTGCAATAATATTATTTTTAATTTTGTGCTTTGAAGCAAAAAAAAAAAAAAAAAAAGAGAGCTTAAAAATATTTTATGAATAGATGTCAATTCATTTAATTAGTTTTCTTAAAAATTTTAGTCAATTCGATACTTCTTATCTGATACTTTTTGTACAGTAAGATTAATTGAAAACGACTCGTTGTGGATATATATTTTTTAAAACAGAAATATTTTTTTATGCAGTCAGCAATATATTACAGGTTGAAAATAAAATTTATACTTTTAAAACGACTTTCTTTCGTACCTATTGTTAAAAGTTTTAAAAACAAAAATTATTTTTTTACCAATTTTCTGAAATTTTTATGATAAACAGTGAGTTTACTGCTACCAATCACAATTGACCATGGTAGCCTAGTGGTCAAAGTCATGGACTCGTGGCTGGCGTGTCATGAATTTGATCCGAGTACCGCTGATGAACAACCTAACAGAGGGAACCGATGCACGTTAAATACGTCGAGGTTCAAACGTTCTCCCGTTTTCATGGTGGGGAAGGTAGAAAAGTGGTATCAGTTCGGGTGTCAACCTCGTCACTTAACCAATGTTGAAAATTACGAGGTTCGTCGCCAAAAGCCTACGAGCAGTTGAGCAGTGTGACGTTAATGCTCATTCACTCATTTAGATCCACCGTGTTAGAAAAGTCGATGCGCATGAAATCTGTTGTGTCTCTGAGTCCTCCCACTGGATTGGTGCGTCCACGTTACTTGACCATGGTTAAAAACTCAGTGCGACGTTAATATTCAATCAATCAATCACTTTACTGGAGGTGCCAAAATAACGTTACCCGTCGGCAATAGCTCTCGGATTATTTTAGAGAGGGACTTTAATTTTATTTCAAATATTCTGAGATAACCGTTATAACATTCAGGAGTATTTATTCCTAAACTTTATGAGACAATAATTTCTGAATAGTTTTCTCGGTTGAGCACACACTTATTTGATTTGGTTTTTTTTGCGCTTTTCCCGAGATTGATAAGCGCGACAAGAGCCAATTCCAGAGCTGTGAAGATGAGATCATATCGGATCTTATTTTTTGGAGGGGATACCACTCCGGAGGAAGCGAGAGGGTTCGAAGTTTGCATTTTTTTTTTTTAAAATCACGTCAATTCTGCACTGTCTCCATTTTCTCAACCAATTACGAACAACTTTATATTTTGAAAAACGTATTTCTCTGTCTAGTCTTTAAATCCAACTCAAATGATTACCTCTTTTGGATTGAAATTATAACATGCGATGTATTTTCATAAAATACTAGAGACATCTACCCACTGAATATTGTGTTAATAGTCGCCACTGTGTCTCCCAAAATTAGATTCGACGTCATTGTAGTCATATTGATGGAGTTCAAGTTCTAATGCCCCTAAATATTTGTTTTGTAGCTAGGTTGTGATGCATTTTAAATAGTACAGTGTGAAAATTTGGAGAGAGGGATGCAAGCTCAGCGGGCGTCCTTTTCTCTTGACTGTAATTCCACACTACAAGGTTCGTCATCAGTAACCCTCATGCTGTTTTGATGTGTTATGTTAATGAACAATCAAATTGAATCATTATCTTTTTTTGAGCTTTTTATACATGGTGTATCAGTACAGCGGTTACAAACTTTTAGGATAGATACTATATTGTTTAAATTAAAAGTGACAAACGGTAAAAATCGATTTTTTTCAAAACCCCTAGTTTTAATCATTAACGTCACTGGGACGTCATCGACAAGCAAAAATGGGCTTACTTTACATCAAATGTAAATTGTTCTCATTTACTTAAATTAAAAGCAATGGATGTAATATTTTTACAATGAATTATCAGTACATTTATGTACATGTTAATGTGAAGAAATCTCATTTTAAAATATAAATAATTCTATATGAGCAATTAATAACCAATAACTATTTTTTTATTTTCGAGAGAGGCATGTGTTTACCTCAATATATAGCATGTGTTTATTTCAATATGTAGCCACTCAATATATAGCTTCAAAATTTTACATAGTGTTTGCAAATACAATAGTCTGTAAAATGAATGAAATGGAATTTAAAAAAAATTAAATTGTGTGATTTAAATTCCCTTTAAATTTTTTAAAATTGTCCTGTGTCTAAAATTTTTGAATGTTTACTTGAAAAAAAATCATTCACTTTATTGAAAATTTGTGAATTTTATAATATCCAAAATATCAGAACTATAGGTAAGGAAGATTTTGAGAATAGCGTACCCGAACCACCAAAAAATGCATTTTGAGAAAACTGCAAATAAAGATATTTTCCCCTATAATTTGTAAAATAATATTTTTTAATCCAATACAAAACAATACCATAATTAAGTGGATTATTCTGAATCTGTTTTCAGATTTTAGTTCGAAAATTTTTAATTCTAGATTATTTAGAAGTTTTTCTAATCACTTTTTATTTCATCGACACTTGCTACCAATGTGATTCACAACATCTTCCACTTAAAATACCAAGATTTAGGACTATAAGCTTTAATATTTTTACTTCACTTTGAACATCATTATTACAGGATATTACACAATGCTTTATGCATATTTTTATTGTTATAAAGATGCACAAAGAAAATGTCTTCGAATAATTTAAAAATTTAAATTGATGTCTTATTTAAATGGAACTCTGTTTTTAAAAGTTATTACAAAAGAAGTTGCTTTTGTACTCATATATATGAATATTTATTTACTATAAATTAAATACAACATTTATAAATAAAGCATAATTTATGAATACTTAAATGGTACCAATAAGTAGTTAGGAATAACGAAATATTCCTCTTACAAGTCGTGCAATTTATTGATGATTATCCTCACGATTCACTTTGAGCTTTTTGATTTATAATTTAAGAACTACACTGAGTACTTAAATATAAAACTAGATATAGTTAACAATTTAAAATACAGAACTTAATTTTAACATTTTGTAACTGTACATTTAAATACTATTTAATTTTTGTACAATAATGTAGAATTTTCATAAACTTTGAAAATATAATTACAGATAAATTAATTCCTTGAACAGGAAATATGAGTGTGTGTGTGTGTGTTTTATGATACATATTATATGAAAAACAAATTTTGAATACAATATATCTAAATTATATATAGTGTACTTACATAACAATTCAATTCGAAAAATGTACAATTTTGATTCACAATAATTTTTAAAATAGCCGAGCACTGTAATCTAATTGATTAGATTGCTCCAATTTTTTTTGTTTTTCCCTTTTGTTTCTAATTCTAGCATCTTTAGATGCTTTATGAGCAGCAATTTCTGCTTCACAAACCCTTTTGTTATCTATAATTCGAAGTGCCTTTCTCATATAATGGCCTGGTTTTATACCAATTTCTTCCAATACCCTTATCCTACTCTGAGCAACATCGTTGAAAGTTATCACGGCATCCATTACACCTATTTTCATTGATTCAATTCTCAGAAATGTGGTTTTCGGTAAACGTTCCCATATGCAGTGATTGAAACTTTCATTGGGATTTTGAGTTTTCCCATGAGTACATTTTTCTAACAGTTTTTTTTATCACTTAGCGATTTAAAAATGGGCTTTATGGTAAGAAGCACAGGTTCAGGAAGTGAATGCTTATGTGAAGAGGCTTCTCCCAACAATTTAGCTTTGTTAAACCCACACCAAGTATCCGGACTAGTTGGTCATAAACCATGCTGTAGGACAGAATCTGTTGAGAGCTTATGAAAATAAATTGCCCATACAGCTTTAAACATATCAGGCACGGATTTCATGTTTCGTCGAATAGCAAAGCCATAATATTGTTGCAACTTCGAAATTTCATTATCTGTAAGTCTTTCACGGCCAGATATGCCTTAATCCGTCAAAAAGCTTACGAGATTTCATGCTATTTCTTAAGGCACGTAATCTACCCCCATTCGTTTTTGAACAAGTGCTATGCATTCCAACTTTTTAACTTCAGAGTCATTTCTGTAGAGTTTTCCTTCGGATACAGTGTTAAATGTCTAGGAATCACCATCACCCAGATAATTGGCATATTTAACATATTGCGTGAAATTTCGGAGCGTTGAAATTTTTTTCAAATTCCAGCTGATTCCATTCCTCCACTGAAACCTTCAAAATTTTTTTCGCACTTATGGACTTTATTGATTTTGTTTTTGCAAACAAAACAATATTTGCTCAGACATTCAAAGTCTAGAACTTTACCGGTTTCTAGAGATGTCGCAGATACGACTCCATTCAAAGATGTATGACCTCGTTTCTACCAATTACCATCATATGCTGCAGTGATATCTGTTGCTATTGTTCATCTCTACCATTTCTTCCACAGCTTTCTTCATAGATGCATCACTCACCTTTGAAAGACTTTTCAAAAGTATTCCATTATAGCGCTGAAATTTTGCAGGTGGTGGTGGCAAATTCATTACAGCACAAAATGTCTTAGGAGCACTGCTACCTTTACCTATACAGTGCAAGTCATAAGCTAATCTAACGTTTATGTCGTAAACTCCGTTTGTTGAGTTAGATGACATTGAGGTAAAAGCTTGTCCACAAAAAGTGCACTGCAGAGTTAAACTCACATATAATCCTCTGCGGCTTCTGGCACCTTCAGTAATGATAAGTGAATCACACTTATTGCGATATTTACATCTTGCCATACTTTTTAGTAATTCAGAAATTATATTTAAATAAATAACAATATTTGCAGAACTCTGATCATCAGCGGGAATGTCCTCCAACATTTCTGAAGCGCTCTCTATTTTAAATTTTGAGGTACAAACCTTTCCATTGACTAATTGTTCAGCATTATCTTCATTTTGTCCATAAAAAAGATCTATGCTTTCCAAAAGCTTTCGTTCGAGGCATAATGAAAAGAAAATTATTTAAAAATTATGAATAAAAGAAAGATATTCAGATATGCAGCAGATAGTATAAGTTGCAATAATATATCTAACAGAATGTAAAATACTATACTGTAAAGTGTAAACAAGCTAGTTTTAATTCAGTGAAAGATACAGTTAAGGAAACATGAAGTTAATCAACTGAAAGTTTTAAAAATAATGTTAAAAATAAAACAAAAAAATAAATTTCCAAATCAAAGTGCCATGCCCCTTTAAGAAACGGGTGTGGCACATTTGTTTAGAATTTTAAAATTCAATTTTCTAGCGTTCCAGTTATCGAAAGCTCATAAATAATGCATCAATGGATGCATTATTTTATATTTTAAAAGTAAAAAAAATAGAAATGCAAAAATGCATGAATTTCACGTCTCAGTTACCTTAAGTAGATAGAAAAATCTATATATTAGTACGAAGTATGAGCTTTACATCTCGTTTTGGTATTGACTCCACTAATGCAGCGCACATGCTGTTAACTTCGTCGGAACCACGCTTGTATAACACTTTTTATCTTTTGTTCTGTTGTCGTAAAACTTCTTTTAGCTAAACGATTCTTGAGAATATGTAATAAATTCTCAATAGGAATTACTAGGCCTATTAATTACTAGACCAATTAAGAACTTTTATTTTATTTCATCGCATAAAAGTCAGGACTAATATCGAATAGTGACAAGAAGAACATTTTGAAATGTTCCATCAAATGTTTCCATCGATGGAACAATTCTACTGCTCAATATTTCTATGTATTTGACATAATTTATTCTGCCTTTAAACGGAACTAAGCTTCCAGTGCCATTTGTAATGAAAAACTTCAAAACATCTGTTTAGAAGGGTGTTTTACAGTCTGTTGGACATGATCGAGCAGCAGAGTTTTAACTTCACTCCGTCTAACTACACTTGATTTGTATCCCTGAACTAGTCATTAACAGTCCTGGATTGGTATTTTTGGCTCTTGCTTAACGTTTTTTCACAGTTTCCTGAGTTAGAAATTGCTTTTTCCTTGGACTTGATGCCTAACGGCTAACTTTCAGTATCCAATAAATCCCTTTGAAAGTCTGTGCTTATCTTACTTTGATTTATTTTGCTATTTCTTAGTAGAATTTTATCAGTTCTTGGAGTAATTTTCTGTTTGAGCCCACATCTCCTTTTTCTTTTTGAAAACGATCATTTAAAATTCTTGAAACACTTGATTTGCCCACACCAACTACTGTAGCTACATCTTTTACAGTTATAGAAGTGTATTCAATAAAAACGATTATTTTAGAACGCTTAGTAATATCCATCTCTAAACAAGCAAAAGCAACATGTGTCATGGAACTCAAAATTATAACTACCAGCTACTACAGTAAAAGACTCACAACTGAGCTGCTTATGTACTAAAACCAATTAAGCAGGTAAATTATAGTCAATGTAGATCCGTCACATCACTTCTGGGCAGGTAATACCGGTTTGGAGTAGTTCTGGACATAACTGGTAATCACATACCAACTCAGACACTAAAAATATGTTTGTCCCAACTAATTCAAACAGTATAGTAGAATACTCCTAGATGATGGAAATCCCAAAGCAATTCATGGTTGAAAACACTTTTCTGGGGTGGTAATGATGACACAAAACCCAAGAAAGATAGATCTCGAATGAGAGAAGAATACAGGTTTATTTATTCATAGTACAGTAAAAAACTAAGAAAAAAAGAATACTAAAGAAACAATGATCGTCATCAAAGTAGGTGTTAGAAATAATGACCCCGGGCCTCACATCTTAGGTGCATTGAAGCTCGAACATTATCCAAAATACCGGGAGTCTCCCGAGCTTCTCCATCAGTTGCCGTGATGCCTGCAACAAGGTCTTCTGCATTGTGAACTGAAGTTTCGGACACCAATGACTTGAGTTACCTCATAAGAAGTAATCAAGGCAATTGATAATTGATGTCTGGGGATTGAGCAAGCCAATGTATTGAACCTACCAGCCTAATCCACTGTTGGCCATACATTGTATTTAGGGAGTCACATCGGCCGTTCGGTTTACATAGGGCCATCTATTGCATACACCAGGACCAGCATTTTTGCTGTACTAAGAACAATAAATATGTATTCTCCTCTTACAGGTATTATATCTGAGTTCTTTTTTTTGAGAAAGTTGCATTGAAAATCCATTTCGAAATATTAATTTCCTTCGTTAATGCAATAACATAAATGTAGGGCTATGGCCTTCTGATTTATAAATTTTCACATAATTTTTTCTAAGCAATTCAGAATTAAATCTTCAGAAAACTAAACAAGTATTTTTACTTAGTTTCTTTGCTTGTTTTTTTTTTAAAATGGAAGAAGTGTATACTTAATATCTAATACTTTCATGCACCATTATGTGGACACGGAAGCGTAGTGATCAAGATATGGGATCGTGGCTGGCTTGTCACGAGTTCAAGCCCAGTACCACTCAAGACCCCCCGTGTAGAGGAACGATGCAGGTTAAATCTGTCGAGAGCTCAAACGTCGTACCGTTGGTGTGGTGTGGTAGTTAGAAGAGGGGTGTGCCAGATCAGGTCTCGTCCTCGTCACTTGACCATGGTTCCTTCGCCAAAAGCACTCTTGTAGCTGAATAGTGCGACGTTAATATTCACTCACTCTTTTATGTATCATTATTTTAAGTATTTTGGTTAAGTGAAATGTTATCTTGCGTAATACGAGTATTTTCAGTGGTTCAAAAAATTAAAGAAAATCTCTATAGTTCTTTGTAATTTATGGTATTTATCATTTCTTCTAATATGTATGTGAATGTTTCCCTTTTCTGTTAAAAGAAAATGATTCATCAATTCATCTTATTTTCAGGACATTCCAGAATCATTATGCAGTTGTCAATCTAGTTCTCTCTCTTTCTCGGCATGTTTTTTTCCTAATTAAAAAGTAATCTTTTTTATAATTGATTTAAACATACCGTCTCCATACGCACATGTGCATATCATAAAAAATACTTTCCTCTTTTTATTTATCCTCAATATCATTTTTAATTACGAAATGTTTTTCCTCTAAAATAGTATAAATATAACTGCCTTTTACACAGGTAAAAGAAACTGATTGAGCTCTAGAAATAACTTTCTTTTATCAATAAAGATGAAATAATTAAAATTTTTCAATTAAATTTCCCCGTTTCCTTAACAAGAAATATTTTTATCTAAGAGATAGTACTGATGCTAAATTCTAATTGAACAAAAAAATAGCCAATGTAACATTTAATTCACATCCAGTTATTAAGGTATCCGACTACTTTCTGTACAGTGATTTTAAAAAGACGCATAAATGGATAATTTTTGTGGTATTTAGTGTCACTTAGATTAGAATGCATGTATAAAATTGTTTTAAGGACATTTTGGCAAAAAAACTATTAAAATACAATATTTCGGCTAAAAATAAAATTCGAATAACCTTTTTTCAAAATGTTCTCCTTTTGTGAGAAAAGCATCTATTATAATAATATTTTGTCTGTATATAGCTCAGACCTCTGTTTAGAGGCTCAACTATGAATTTTGAAAAATTCTCATTATTTTCAGAGTTACAACCATTTGAAAAAATTATTGGCGGTTTTTTCTTAAAATTGCTCCCCTCTGTTGTCGTAAAACTTGGATAAACCCACCTCTTAGTTATATATTCCAAAAATTCCAGTTGAGCCTCTGTAGAGAGGTCTGAGACAGGCAAAATATTATTATAATAGAAGCATTTTTCCCCAAAGGAGAATATTTTGAAAATGGATCATTGAATGCTAATTTTTTGTCAAAATATTGCGTTTAAATATTTTTTATTGTAGTGCTATTCTTAAAAAACTTTTATATACATTTTCAGATATAAGTGACACTAAATATCATAAATATTATCCATTTATACGTTTTTCAAAATCACGGTTCTGAACGTAGTCGGATACCTTAAAATGCCACTTAATTTAAGATTCATTTCTTAGGGAGTTTTGAACGTATTAAATGGTTCCTTGAAAGAAAGATTCAATGTGCTATTTTTTGCGTGTGTTTGTATTCTGCCAAAAATCTCTTCATTTTTAAAGCACAATTTAATTCGGCCTTTCAAAGAATATTTTTTAAAAAAATTTAGTGTTATAATGAATGGAAATGGTTAAAGAATTTCTTATAAGGTATATTTCATATAAGGTTTCTTAGAGGTAAGGACCTCTATGTAAAGAGTCGCTAAATCCTGGGAAAAAGTTCGTTATATGGAAAATTCGTTACATAGAAGTTCATCTTTTAATATACTTTATAAACTCCATAAGACAAATTTGAAATTCATAAACACTATATATTGAAAAAAGTAATTATTCACACCTTTTTTTAAAATTAATATGTGTTTAGTTCATATATCTTACCCATTAAAAAAGAAAGAGAAGCTGAAGGAAAACAAGAAAAAAGAATGTTGAGGAATTCACTGTATTTTCAAAATTAAGGAAATAATTTTATATTAAAATTAACGAATTTTAAGGACATTTTCTAATTTAAAGCATACAAGTAATACTGAACATATATTATTTTATAACTAGAACACGGAACAACTCCAATGAGTGTGAAAGGGGAAATAGAAGATGTTTCTAGTGAACTGGACAATGGGGATAGAAGGTTGCACCTCTTGAATGAAATTTTCAGAACTCTATTGTTCTCGAATAGTTAGGATCTAATAAAAACAGTTCCAATATTTATGACCACCATAAAATATATTAAAGAGAGATTAATTTGAAATGTTCAGAAATACTTTAAAAATAGGGAGAAAAAAATTAAATCGCAAAAGAAAAAGTTTGTTACATAGAAAATACACTTCGCTATAGAGAGGTTACTTTACGAAGAAAATCATGAAATTTTCAAGGTTCTAGTAAAAAGTTCGCTATACAGAAAAATTCGCAACACAGTGCTTCGTTATATAGATGTTCCACTGCATTATCTTCTCTGTATAGTTTACGCAAAAAAAAAAACTGTTTTCATATTCCACTCGGCTGAAGAATTTGCAAACAAAATATCTGATTATAATTTGATGTATGAATGCAGTTAATATGAGCAGTATTTATGAGTGGTGTTCAAATGAAAATGATTTGAGGTGTGTATCCATGGGATGCATACATAGGGTCAGAAATGAGACAGATACAAAAATAGAAATAACAGTATTTAAATGAGTGAAATGCATACAAAGTTTGTTAAAAGAAATCACGCATGGCGTTTAAACAGGCGTTTCATTGCTTAAGAAGGTTGCAAATTCCGTCCACGAAGAAAGATGTCGGTTGATCATTGAACCAGTTCAGAACTGCAGCTGCTACGCCATCGTTGGAAGGAAATCGTTGACCCATTAGGCCAGCAATACTCAACCTTTTTTTCACCCGGGCCACGAACGTATGACAACTATTTCACTTGTGCAGCAACGTTAGATTTAAAGGGGAGGAGGGGGGACAAGAAAACGCTATAAAATCAAAGATATTAAAAATGCAGAAATTGATCAAAATATTAATAGTTTTCGATTTCATTTTAAAACTCTATCACACACACACACAGTCTCCATCCCCAAATATTTTGTTGCCGAAAAAAAAGGAGGCGTTGAAAGATTTGTCCTTAGTTTTATAGTGACGATCAAAATTATATTTTTTATATAAAGCATATTCATGGCAACTTAAACAAGTTGTTGATCCATGCTTGTTTTTTTCTACGAAACAGTCATGATCCCAATCGTCTTGAAATAATAAATATTATTTAGATATTGTTCGCTTCGAAGGCATGAAGGTAAAGGTATCCGACTACGTTCGGAACCGTGATTTTGCAAAAGCGTATATTTATGATATTTAGTGTCATTTAGATTAGAAAATGTATATAAAATTGTTTTAAGAATAGTATTACAATAAAAAAATTATTTAATTACAATATTTTGACAAAAAATTAACATAGAACGACCCATTTTCAAAACATTGTCCTTTTGTGAAAAATGCTTCTATTATAATAATATTTTGCCTGTATATAGCTTAAACCTCTCTTCAGAGGTTCAACTAGAATTTTTGAAATATATAACTTAGAAGTGGGTTTATCCATATTTTACGACAACAGAGGAGAGCAATTTTAAGAAAAAAACGCCGATAATTATTTCATATTTCAATTGGTTGTAACCCTGAAAATAATGTGAATTTTTCAAAAGTCCTAGTTGAGTATCTGTACAGAGGTCTGAGCTATATACAGGCAAAATATTTTTATAATAGAAGAATTTTTTACAAAAGGAGAACATTTTGAACAAAGTTTATTCTAAGTTAATGCTTTGCCAAAATATTGTATTTAAATAATTTTTTTGTCAAAATATTCTTAGAGCACTTTTATACATGTATTCAAATCTAAGTGACACTAAATATCATGAAAATTATCCATTTATGCGCTTTTTTAAAATCACGGTTTCGAACGTAGTCGGATACCTTAATTAAAAATTAATTTCACCTGTAAAATATCCACTATTCTACAGTTATTTTGTTAAGGGGTGTTGGAAAGCTAAAATCTTATTTTCTTGACAATTTGAGATTTTTACATTTTCAAACTGTATAGATTTTAACCTTTCTAAAAATACCTTACTTTAACCTCTAGGTATTTAGAAGCCCTTAAAACGTATTTTTAAATAATCATTGAATTTGGGCCATGCCCATTTTAATGGCGAGAAAATTGTAAACAAATTACTTTGTTTTTGCTTAAAAGTGTAACGACTGATATAAACCAAAACATGTATCTTTTATTTTTAAATTGAGCCTTTTATTTTTTTTTTTTTATTTCTAGTCGATTAGAAGTCTCACTGTATACATTAAAATCAATTTATCTAAAAATGTAAATTTTAATGTGCGATGTACCTTTTCTGAGAAACTACTGTTCAGGTTTGTAAATTTTTATGAATTATTTTATAATGATTAATATATACTAAAATAAGCTTTTTGTAAAAAACTCAAAAATTTAATTTTTACAAATTTTTTTAAGTAAAAAATGGGTCAAATTTCGCAATGTTTGATAAAATGTTTCATAATTTATTAAAAAATTCAAAATTAGCTAAAAAGCTTTTTTAGTATAATGAGAGATGTGTACTTTAATAGTATGAAAAATTTCAAGCATGTACATAAAACAGAATTTGAGAAAAGTTTACATCGAAAACAGTTAATTTAACATTGTCAGTATCTAGAGGTTTGCATTTTTTAACACTAACCGTTACAAATACAAAAAAAAAAAACGAGTTATCCCTCAATTCCTACCAGAACCACATGGATGTATGGGATTGCTTGATTGATAGAATTCATCGCTAAATTTTTAATACATTGTTCTTAAATTGAATTTGTTAGTGCAACCGGGCATGCCCGGAGCACTCAGAAAAGTCCGGTAGGCCACGTGCGACCCGCGGGCCACAAGTTGAATATCGCTGCCATATAGGCCATCGACATCAGCTTTCTGGCTGTCTGCTGAACTTTGAATTTTTAGAGCCTATGGTAGTCAGGATGTTTTCACTGCATGCTGATAGACTTTCGGCTGGAAGTGGTGACATCAGGTTTCATCCTTTGCCACTATGTACTGCACAAAGTCATCTCCGTCATTTCTGTAGAGCAACAAATGTTGTAAACTCAGGCTCATTCCGGCTTACGCCCTTCCACTGTTAAAAATTGTATTACGGCCTACTGAACCATTTTGGACACAATTGCATCCTCACCAGCCGTTTTTAAATGAACATCACGTCCTTACGAATCCAGTTATCCCGAAAATATTTGCGCAAGCGTGTGTGCGTAGTACTTACACCTTTACTATAGCGTTTGTTTCACGAAAATACATTGAAAATTGTTCGGATGCGAAACTTCGAATCACTTTCATTTGAACACGTCTTATATTAGGAAAATATTGTAATATGATTTACTTTCTACTAGGCGTATGCTTTCTGGAATATCATTTACTACCAACTATTCACCTGACGCCCTCCCCCCCATTTTACAAATTATACAGCCATTCATACTCATCTCTCAAATTGTAAAACTGTAATTTAAATGCATTATGTAGATTTATTTGTTCTCTTTTTTCGCAAAATTCGTTCTTGGCGCTCTCCATTCAATTCAAATTTTTATGACCCATTTTTAATAACAATACAAATAAGTTTATTACATCATCATGTGAAAAACTTATTTTATGCATAGACATGTTTTTGTATACAGTCTGCCAACTTAAGTCTCTTGCCATCCACTTAACTTTGGAACGGCTGCTGCTATATTTAAAAAAATGGTGTTCAAGTATAGTTAAGTAGTCAAGCACTACAGAAAAATATCACACACGATGCCAACTGGGGGTAAAATGCGAAGTTATCATTCCTATCTCAAAAACGGAATGAGATGGGGGAAAAGGATTTACACAGTTGTGTATCATCCTTTTTGTACGAAAATACACTTTGTGGACATTTATGCATTGAATAGAAAGTTTAAAAAACGCATTTATTTTTCAGTTGTTTCCCACACTGTTAAGTGAGAAAAACGACATGAGAAAGAAAAAGCACAACAACTAGCAATATACCTTTATTTGAATTTTTCGAACTTCTCACCGTCAGCTGCAATGCATATTTGGATTCTAGTTTGAACGTCACATTGCCCACGTTGGAGCACAGCGCGTGACACGTTGACACAAACATCTGTAATGCGCCCTTTAAGATATTGTAATGTTTAGGGAGGAGGTACATACTCCTGTTGTTTCAAGTATCAACACAGGAAAAAGTCCAGTGGAGTCAAATCCGGTGAATGTGAAATTTTTGATATTGCCATATAAAATTATTTGGCCTACATGAAGGTGAGCCTGATCACAAGACATTTCCAGTGAAGCAGTGCCTCTTCAACGAATTCAGGAACCAAATGAAGACATTTGTTTTGAAATCGTTCTGTATATTTGAGTCCCTACTTACTTGTAAGCAAAGTTTTCCATGCTTTAAGATCAACTAGAGTAAATGTACACTGAGTGGTCAAATTTTATGATCACTTGAAACTTATAAGGAGGTCAGCTATAGCTTGTCATAGTTTCCACTAGAGTATGAGATATCTATTAATTGAGAATTCAAGGATAGTGAAGCATCAATTGCACTGCGTTGTTTGAGAAGAAATAAAATTAAAAAACGTGATTTAGCTGTGTTTGAGAACGCGGGATGATAATAGATATTTGAAGCATCGGAACCAGTATCAGCAAAATGTCTGCACTTTTGAAGTATTCAAGAGCAGGAGAGAGTTATTTATGTTTACAAAGAATGTATTTCCAAGCAAAAAGCCGGGCCTAAACGTCAGGCTTGTGGTCGTCATAGACTAATGAAAGTTCGCTCGGAAAAGAGAATGGTGAAAGTTGTCCAGAAGAAGAGCAACTAACTTCAAATTGCGGGGAAACTTAATCAAGGAGCAATTGCGGAATTTCCTGAACAAACTATTCACAACATATTACACTGTATAGGCTATAGTAGCCAACGACGTCTTCAAAAATTTCTACTGTTGACCTTAAACCAGTGTTTCTCAAAGTGTGGGGCGCGCACCCCTCGGGGACGTGATAACCCTACAAGGGGGGCGCGGGCATATCGAAAATTTAAAGACTTAAAAAATAACCAGAACGAAGTAAAACGAAATACTTTCTTCCATAATAAAAAAATATACAACACTGATATAATTTATGTTTATCATCTGGTGTTTTTCCTTCATCAAATAGCTATCTTTGATCCCATAACCAAATTAAAGAAAAAAACATTTTGTTTAATTTGCTGTATTTCCTCAATGAGAGATTTTCTTTATTACGTTTTAACATGAAATATTACTTGTTAAAAGAAAAAACGAAATCCAGACCCTGAGAAAAATTGTAAGAAAAACAATTCATCACTGTAATTATTATTGAAATACTGAAAAGAAAAGGAAGAAATAATTCATTGATTTCAGCCAGGCAGCATAATACATTTGCTGATCCTTTGATTGACCTTCAAACTTGCTGGTATGGTTAGTTGTACATTAGTTCCGTTCCATCTTTTATGTGTTTGTTTTTCGCTGAGGGAAATTGTAAATAATAGAGTTTTTTACGATATTTGGAAAATAATTGATTGATTTGAAGGATTATTTGGCCAAGATTTATTTTAGTGAAAAACGTCATAATCATTTTTAGAACATCCGTATTTTTTTTTCTGAATACACTTTTAACCCGGGAGCGGTGGAATGGGGCATCTGTGATCTCAATTGAAGGAAGTTGAAACTGATCAAGCAAAAGAAGAACTTGTTGAAAGAATGCATATTATTTCTGATTGAGAAACGCGATGAACATGAAACGAAAGGAAAATTTTCAAATGCTTCCTAAAGAACTCCATCCATTAAAATATGAATCCATAAGTGTACCACAAAGTTCAGTTCACTTTGTCAAAAAGACACAAGAAAGAAAAAGTTCAACTTGCTATTTGTTGATCACCAAAGGTGTTAAGAATTCGAGCCCAGTACCACTAAAGATCCACCGTGTAGGGGAGAGATACTCGTTAAATGTGTCGAGAGCTCAAACGTCCTCTTGTTGGAGTGATGTGATAGTTAAAAGAGGCCCCACAGCTTAAGTGTCGTCCTCGTCGCTTGACCATGGTTCAAAATTACGAGGTCCGTCTCCAAAAACCCTCGTGTAGCTGAACAGTGCGACGTTAATATCCACTCACTCGATCATGAAAGCTCATTAAAACTACAATAACTTGAACAAAATATGACAGCTTTGCCAGCAAATAACATTTCTGTAATATTAGGGAAAAGTGTCTCTGATTTGCGTCCTGTATTAAGAAGGTCTTGCACTTTTGAATCATTTTAGTTCAGTTTTATTGGATTTTTTCTCAAATCATCAAAAAAAAAATTGAATAGTCCTTGAAAGCCGAGATAAGTATACTTTTTCTTAATTAAATTATTCACTAGAATTCCGATTTACATCGTTTGCAGTAAAAATAATTATGAACAAATGATTGGGGTGACTGAATCCCCCCGCACTACCATTAGATTTAGCATCGAGTGCGCGCTTGCTCCCGGGTTAAAATATTTTGAAGTATTTCTGCTTTAAATATTAAAAAGTAACACAATTATTATTCATCGGAATTTTATATTCTTTTTCATTATTTATTATTAATTATAAATGCTAATTCTGTGAGGTTTAAAATTACAGTTCTTTTAAACAGTTATTTTCAATTATAGCATTTATCAATAAAAAATCATTTTACATTTTTGAATACAATAACGTGCACGCAGTTTTACTCTCCTTACAGTTCAGCTATTATATCAATAATAGTGTTTTATTTTTTAAAAAAATGAACTCGTGCGAAGAGCTGATGTTTCAGCCAGTATACGTTTAATGTATCAGTACTGAAGAATTTATTTTATAAATAATTTCTTAATACTAAATTAAAAACAAGTTTAATAATTATTAATGACTTTCATGGGCTTGTCTTGTAGAGCAAAGTTTTTCAAAGGAAGGTTTAATATCAGAAATTGACACTCTGAGTTATTTCTCTATATTTAGCTGAGATCTATATTTTGTCTTCAAAGCAGCCACCGCAGAAAATCCAGTTTAACAAGGGTAGGATGTTGAAAATAGTAATAGTATACGGAGTGGTTTTGTTTTCATTACAGAGAATTCATCATCCACCTCTACCCAAAATTCAAAGAGCGATTTATTACAAAATTGCCTTTTAATTTTTCACTGGATGTGAAATCTATGAAGATTTCTTCTTCGGAAGTTGAGAGCCCTTCTGGAGTATTTTGAAATATATCTCTAATCCACTCGTAACTTTCTACCAAGTTGTCCTCATTAAGAAAATACTTTTTAAAATTCTTTGCCAACATGGCTAAATGATTTTACATGGTTTTAAAAACAACTTTCACATGTTGTTCTTCAGATTTGTAAGTTTTAACACATAACGAGCTGGGGCATTTTCCCCCATCATTTACTTCAGTAGGGGTAAATCCAAAATTTAAGTATTTTTGAGAATATTGCCTTGATTTAATTTTCGAAACCATGCTCGTCTGTGTACTTGTTGATCCTTTATTATCGTCGAATGTTTTCTTACGACTTAAAATGTATGTATGATTTTGCTTTAGCCTACTGCACTAAATACTTAATTACCGTGCATTACAATTAACGTGCAAATTAAAAAATGAACATTCAAGCTAGATTCGGTAGCTATAGAAGTATCGAGTCGACCCAAACTGACTGGAATTGTACGAGGAAAAGCATTTTTACATGTTTTGCACAGACGTCCGATAGGTTGCCCAGACTCACGCAAACGTACCCGATAATGCCAGATGTGATGGATATGATAGAGAGCAAAATAGACTAGTCTATTTTTCAAATGACATTTGTACTTGGAGAAATGGAAGCTGAAGGAAATAAATCTTAATTAAATATATCATTTTGCGATCTGTTCCAATTTAAAAATTAGAGAAAGAAATATAACATAATAATAAGTAAGTAATATATATTTTAAATAATTTTCTTAAAATATATATTACTTAAAAGTAACATAAACAAAATTTAATACTTATACAGTTTATAATTGAGATCGCAACGTAGCTTTAGCGTCAAAGTGCATTTTTATTGCGGTAAATACATTGTTGTTGTACGGGGGCGGCAAAAATTATGATTGAAAATTGGGTCACCAGTATTGAAAGTTTGAGAAACACTGCCTTAAATACACATCTTTAGTTCGCAAAGGAACTTAAGAATTGGACTGTAGATGACTGGAAAGGAGTCGTTGGGTCCAACGAATCCCGAAAATTACGTGTTCAGTCGCCAAAAGCCCTAGTGTAGCTGAACAATGCAACGTTAATATTTACTCACTCACTTTCCCAACGAATGCCGTTTTTAAGTATACCATGCAGATGCAGGGTAGAATATGGAGAAAACAGAAGTAAAGTTATGAATTCCATTTGCAGTGCTACAGCTGTTGGTAAAACCATGTTAGAGATGGATACTTTTAGCAAGAAAATGCTCCCTGTTATACAGCTGGTACTGTCCCCAGATGGTTCAACGAGCATGACAGAAACATTTATTTGCTTAGGTGGCCTGCACAAGTACCAGATTTCAAATTATTTGAGAAGGTGTGAGATGGAATAAAAGCACTGGATCCATTACCACCCAATCTGAAGGCTCAGGAAAGCGTATTTTTTCTGATATTCCTCATACCACATACCGACAACTCGTAAGGCGATGCTAGCAAGAATCTCTCATTTCTAATGGAAAAGGTGGTTCAATATGCAACGGGCCCATCGCAATTTCCACTAAATCTCCTTTTGGGTTTCTTTGGGGCCAGAAAGGCAATTCTTTTCAACCAACTCGAGAAGTGGAACGTGAGAATGCAAATTAGCAATCTTATTAAGAACGTAGAAGTTTAACGTTCATGGGGGGAGGTTCTAAGGGAAGTGATTATACAAAATCTATTTGCTCAAGTGATTAAGCTAAAGTGAGAGGCAATCCCGCGTTCATGATTTAATATATCCGGACCAATACCTTCAAATTAAAGGTGGATACCATTCCACATGAGTTAAAGTGATGTCAGTTAGGATTCAAGAGTATTGCTGCTTGCCCTAGATAGGGAGGTAAGAACGTTTAAATTACTAGGAACAGTGTGTTTATTGAGATTAGGATTAGCTGGCACAGTTAATCATAGTGGTCAGTGACGCAAATATTTGTTAATACGTATTGTGTGTCTCCTCACCACAGGTTCACTTAGTTTGAATAATGATCTCTCATTATTGAATAGTGATTAATTTAAGATTTTAATAAAAGTATTATTAAGATTATGACAAAGTCTGGTTCTTCATTCACTCCCTAACTTCTAGGTCGCGAGGATAATGTAGAAGTAGGGCATCACCCACGGGCCAATGCCTTACAAATATAGTATTGAAGGGCTGGTCGTAATAAATTGGCCACTCAATGTATATGCTCTTTGACAGACAATAATTTGTAAGCTACGATGAGAATGTAAACAACTACCCCCTCCCTCTCACCTCAAAAACTCACTCCCAATTTAAAAAATGCTGTAGAAAGTTGGTATATTATTTATTGATTTTTATATGACACACGCACGCATGCACACACCATATTATTTTTTCAAATTGTAACAGTATAAAGTAATATAATCAATTAATACACTAGAATATTAATATGGCGTAAATGTATAAATGCTAAAGTACTAATAAAATGCTTAGGCTTGGAATAAAGCTATCAAATTAAGCATGTTTTATGATCCCTATCCTTCTTTGTACTTGATCAATGCTGATGAACACACAAAAAAACTATACATGTGACAAATGATAATCAAATCGTAAAAATGACGTTTTTATGAAAAAAAACTGCTGTAAATAAACTGTACAAAACACAAAATAAATAATTTTTATTATTAAAGTGTTTAATAACATGATGCATTGTGATTTATTAATGTGTATGATCATCCTAATTTGTAATAATATTGAAAAAAAATTCTCAAGTATCTGGGTAAAATCTTTCTTTGAAAACTAATTTATAAAAGACATTCATTGATGCAATGTAAGAAATCATTACGTTACATTTGTTACATTTTGCAAAAAAGTTTTCATTATAATTTTAAGATAAAAGTACGAATTCTATTTCAGGAGTGTAGTTTTATCAACTTGAATATTATTAGTAATACCAATAAAATATTTTCTTACTGCACGAAAAAAAATCGTTGAATAATTGTTGTACAGATAAAAAGCTTTTTTTTTGCCGTACAAAGTTTCAATACTTTATTTTCCTCCAAAATACTTTTTGGAATTTTAAATTCAAAGGAAATGCAAGAAAATTCGTTTTTTTATCATACAATAAAACTGCTACTTTCTAATTAAGATTAAATGAACTCATTCTTAATTGAAACAAACATTTGATTGTTTTCTTTTACAAGTTGGTGTTGATAGCATCAAACACAAGTACCATTAATTCCAGTTGTTCCATTTCCTAATCCACGGTTGATTAAAAAAACATATAGAACTATTTACAATAAAGGAAATGAGTCATATGCGCAATATTTTATTTTTAAAGAGTGATACGTTTTATTTAATGAACATCATTTCATTTTGGAAGTAACATTAACTTTTAAGCTAATGAAAAAGAAGGAAAATTTATTAAAGAAACACAGTTGATTAAAATTCATTAAAAGAGAAGGGATATTAAATAACTTTTTTTAGAATAGAGTTTAACGAGATTAATTAAGTAGAAATAAAGAGTACGTTTTAAAGTATCAAGTAACACAAAATATTTAATATAATTTAATTAAGTTGTTTTCGTTGTAATTAATTCTTATTTGAAACATAGTATTGAAACTTTGAGCATTAATTAAATTTCGAATGAATGATCCTCCAATTGTTGAATAATAAATTGAGCTAGAAATTCTCAAGGAGATTAATGCTTGTTTTAAAAATGTAATTTATTACATTAAATGTGTATCTATACAAATATAAAATTTCATTAACTCTTCTTGAGAGACTGAAATGGCTTCTCGAATATTATAGGTAAAAATTACTAAAGATACATTTATATATATAATATACAAGTGGATTAAATTCTTAGTCGTAAACTAATAATTTGCTATTATTGAAGAATATACAGTAAATATTCATATTTCCAAGTGTCATCTGCTTTTAACCCTTTAACTGTTAAGTTATTTTGATGTTTTGGGTCATAAACTGGGAACTTGTTTTATTGCACAAATCAAATGTTTAGTACAAATTAAAATATACTTAATGTTTAAAAATTGATGTTTTGAATTAATTGCATAAACATTTTTATGTTTTACAGCAACTGCCATTCGCTTTAAATGGCTGTCCCACAGAGTGGCAGTGGTAACGTTCCCTTTAGGTGGGGCATTATTTCCTAAAAAATAAAATACAAATACAAATAAATAAAAATGAATACATATTAGTAGTTTAATAATTCAGTCTTATAGGTTTAATTTGAAACACTTTTTCAAGCATAGACTAACTCCGTAATTATTACACCATAATCGTGTTTATTTCTTATCATTTTTCCATTTGCATTCTCTTTTAAACAACACACTTGGCAGTGTCTTGTAGGCTGACGTTCCATAGGAGTAGAAGGAATATGGGATATAAAATGTCTATATACATTTGGCAGGATTATCTAATATAGGTAGTCTGCTGGGATTCTTTTGTATAGAATCTGCATCCTCATATTTATGTAAAAGTTGTTCTACAACTTGAATTTGAAATTCCAAAAATGGAATACGATTCCCAACTGCATTTTTATACAGCAAACATGAGTTCCAGAGTGCCTTATCTAGTAAATGTAAAAATACCTTTTTCTAATATTTTTCTGGTTTTTTCGGATTGTTAGATAAAAAGATATTTCCTTATCACAGCTATCTACACCATCCATAGTAAGTTACCCAAATAATTACCCCGTATATACCTCAGGGGTGAGTCATATACGGAGCTCGGGTTCGGGCTAATCTTGGGCATGGCAGTTAAAATTTTAATATTACTTACATATTCAATGCATGGATGACGTAGCAGTAGCTCTTAAAAATGATATATTCTAATGATTTTATTTTTAACCTTAGTATTATAGTATCTACCACATTTATATGCAAAGTAAGGTTAATGCATATTATTAAAAAATCTATTACTTTCATAAATAGATTAGGAGTAATCCAGATAAATGTCATTGTTTACTGACGTACAATTTCAAAGATACTCGAGAATTACGGTGACAAATTTAGCCGCAGCAGATTTAACGTGCATCAATCTGTCTACACGGTGCGACTTCAGTGACTAAAGGAAAGGAACCCATGATTTGATAGAAGTAACGCCCCCCACCTGTTCACGGCCATGACCATTCGACTACTGAGAACACACGATTAACACTGGAATCACTAGAATAATAATTGTTTATTTCTTATGTTTAATATTTATCGTAAGAGTAAGGCGAATTTTTCATTGCTTCAATTTTATTACAAAAACCTAAATACACACATTGTGATTTAAATTATATTTATATGATTCACCTTCTAGTACACGTCATCAGTCTGACAACTATCTGATTACTTGTTAATTTATTGCAGTTTTTTAATTTCTTGTTGTGTTTGCAATATTTCTAATTTTAAAAATCAGGCAATTTCGTTCTATTTTTATATTTCGGGTTCTTTTGTAGTTAATTTGTAGTTGCACTTAATTTTCCGACATTGATTAAGGACGAGAAGTATGTGCTCCATATTTTTCCCTTAAATATTATCGGGTATATTTTGTTGTATAAATTGTGCATCACACATTTTTAACGTTCTATCACTTAACATTCACGTTACATCAATATTTGATAGTTTGACATTATTTTAAATTTGATAACTAACTCTGGTTTAAGGAGGAGTAAAGCTTGCTCTGCTATTGTTTTAGTTTAATTGGTCTTTGGTCTTAACCTTTAATAAGTCGTAACTCAAAAGTGCCATGTAAATGTTCTTCCAGCACATTACTAAATTTGAAACTAATTTTATAGAGGTACACTGCACATTTTTGGTGTTATTTTGAAATAGAGTGAAACAATTCTTAGGCTCGATTCTAATGTTATCGTATGGAATGATATTTATCTAACTTAGAAAAATATTACAACTATTTCGTGGAAAATTTCGCTATGTACTGATATCAAATTAGTACCCTAAATTGATTTTCTCAAAAAGGGTTAAGGACTTATGTATGAAATACGAACGTTTAAATGAGTGAGTGAGAGAGAGAGAGAGAGAGATGAGGCACTGAATTAATAATGCATAGTGAAAGTAATTTTTGAATTAAAGGCATTTTGAATGTGCACGAAAGCCATTAGTGACGGTAATTGCAATTTTAATTCATAGTTAAGTGATGGTTAAGTGATGTACAAGCATAATTTCCACACAATGCCCGTGAGATCTTTGAGTCCATTTCATAAACAGCGAGTAAGTGCTTATTAACATCACACTATAAAGTAACACGATAGTTATTTGTGACGGACCTCTTATTTTTAAACATCGATCGAGTGACGAGGACAATACCTAAGCTGGAACCCCTCTTCAAAGCACTACACCATAGTAACGAACTTCGAGCCTCGACAGATTTAACGTGCATCAGCCCAACTACACAACGGGTCTTAATTGGCATTAAGACTCGAACTTGTAACTGTCCGATCACGAGTTCGTGACCATATGCTACCACGGTTACTTCATGAGCACCAGCTTTCATTATTATTTAGTGCAGGTGTTTGATAAAAGCTTGTCTCTAGTCCACGTTTTGATTTGAAACTCGAATTCACTGCTTATGATTGCACATTTATTAGTTCCATAAAAATATTACTGCAAGTTAGAGTGGATCTAGAATATTTATTGTATGTGTGGTCTTAACAATATTTTTTCTTCTTTCATAATAATTTCTGAAGCTCTTAAATGTTAAGATTTAAACTTAAAAGTTTTGTTAGAAGTCCCACTAGGCTTTATATATATTGGTGATGTTTGCGCAAGCGCAACTGCGCATGTCCAGAAATTCTGATGTGAATGTAAGAAGTTGCGATAAATAGATAGATACCAGTTCACTAGAAACTGTGTTGTGATTGAGTCCTGAATATCCGACGGTGTGAGCCATAACAGGTGAAGAAGATTTAATAGGTTACGCGAAAAAGAAAGATTGAGACTTTTAGCAAAAGCTTTTAAATTTAAATCTTGACTGATTTAAGAGTTTCATGGAATTCTTAAGTGAATACTTGAAATGCCTGGAATAATTTGAAGTAATATGGGGAAATTAGCTCGGCGAACAATAGGCATTCTAGAACTTCTAGAATTTGTGCTTTTTAAAGAAATCAATTCTTTTATATTAAAACAAATCATTTAATTTGAAGCATATATGTGTTTTTTTTTCCTATGCAGAATCTCCACTTTCTTCATTGTTTTATTTACAGTTCATTTTCCATGCGTTGTCAGGGAAACAAGCCGTAGGGTTCCAGGATATTAACTTTTGTTTTCTACTCCCCTTTTTACTGAAATACATGTTTGGAAATCACGATATGTAGTAGTGCAAATAGGTTTTATGTCTTTGAGAAGATTTTCTCAATCATGTTTTTATATTTTTCACATACAAAAATTAACGTGACATAAGTAGCATTTCTTTAAGATAAATATGAATAAAGTTGAAAATATTTTGATGTGTGAGACTGACAACATTTTATCTCTGCACTTTGGTTAGATTGATGGGATTTTGAAATTTCTGTTTCATATTTTCTTGTTTACTAATTATACTCGCGCATGAATATTGTACTTCGTTTTCTTTTGAACGTTCAATCAAAGTCTTACAAATTAATACATAATTGAAAGCACATTAAATGTCTTACTAATTCCTAAGCTTACTTAAAGGGAATTAGTTTTCTTATAGTTTATTAACTTCTCAGTGGAGCAACAGCCAATGAGGGCGAAGGCATACTGTGCCCAACTCAGTGTACTCGACCTTGGACCCTGAGGTGCATGAACGGATGTTCCGGTCTGGTGGTCAGTCTGACGATAAAACCCTCAGTGTGAAGTTCCCAAGCAAGCTTGGTACTCATTTATCAACCCAATGAAGGGATGAAAGGCTAAGTCAACCTTGCCCATCTCGGGGTTTGAACCTGGGACCTGTGGTGTGAAAGCGTGATGCACTTACCTAGCCACTGGGCTTCCATAGGTTATTAGTACCCAAAATTATGCATTTTGGAATGAATTAGTTATCTAAGTATGTTTACTTTTAACTCTACTGAAGACGGTTGTGAAATTTTTTTTCGGTATTTTCTCAGGAATAAAAGTGATAAAATTATTAGGAGCATTAAGTAAACTATCTTCTTTATTATTCAAAGGAAAGCCATAAGTAGAATAAAAAAATTGTACCAGAAAGACATTTTTCACGGAAAAAGAAGTTACTAAATATATCTTAATATTGCAAGCCTCTGCACATGTTATTATATTAATAAAGCAATATCATAAATTTTTTTGTCTAAAGTAATGTATTAGTTCTATATTTACTCAAATATACAAAAGCGTTTTTTTTCGATGAAATTAAACACTGAACCACACAGTGATTAATTTTATTTAACTTTGCTTTAAAATTGTAAAAATTATGATGACGATGTTTCTTCTTTTTTTAAATCAAAATCAAGTCAACAAAACAACACCAACAACTATTACCACAAAAAAAAAACGCCGTAGAATTTTATAGTTCTTTCTAAATGCCATATACAATCACTTATTTATTTAAAGAAGGGAAAGAGTTCACCCGATAGAGTGCTTAGAACTACAAAACTGACACCGGGAAGGCATAGATGTACTATACTGTTTGAATTAATTGGGACAAACATATTTTTCTTGCTTGAGTTGGTATGTGATTATCAGTGATGTCCAGAACTGCTACAAATCAGTTATATCTGCATAAAGGTAGTGGGATGGAGAGATTGACTGTAATTTATTCATTTGACTACTTTTAGTGTATCAGCAGCTCAGTTGCGGGCATTTCAGTGCAGCAGCTGGTGGTGTAACGAGTATTACTTATGCTTGATCAAAGAAGGATATTATTCCGAAGAGAAGCGTTCTAAAATAATCGCTCTTAAAGACATACTTCTATGACTGTGAGAGGTATAGCTACGGAGGTTGGTGTGGGTAAATCAAGTGTTTTGTTTTAAGATTGTTTCAAGGTTACGCAGCATAATATCCAAAAAAAGAGAAAAAAAATGTGGGCGCAAGTGGAAAATTACTCTAAGAACTGATAAATTTCTAATAAGAAATTGCAAAATAAATTCAAAAAAAGACAAGACCAGACCTTCAAAAGGATTTATACGATCATATTGTTGAAGTGAGTACCTCAATTGTACGCAAAAGCTTCTGGAAGTTAGTCGTAAAGCAACAAGCTCGTGGAAAAAACAAATTTGAACTCAGAAAAAGATGGAAAAAAACCTGGTTAGCTTGCGCCAAAAATATCAATTTTGGACTGTTAACAACTGGAAGAAGATATTTTCATCCAGGAAACACATTTACTTGGGCAGGAATGTAAATCAAGTGCAGTAAGAAAAAGTGAAGGTGAAACTCTGCTGTCAGAACATATACAACAGACCGAAAAAAAACATTTCAAAAGAAATGTTTTGGGGTTTTTTCAGAACAAATGCACGGAAAACTGAGTTCCTCTAAATAAAATGATGAATTCTGTCAATAGATAGAAATATTGCATGGTAGAATTGTTCAATTCATAATAACATTTCACGGTACATTTCAATAGGTCTTGGCTCTTTGTCACAATTCAATATAATCCGGACTTTTATGCAGAAAAAAATACGTGCTAGTTTGGCCTATTAATTCACCAGACTTAAATCTTATTGAGAAGTTATAGCGTATCCTCAAAAATTGTTAAGCTAAGATGAATTGAACGACAGCAAAACAGATGATAAAAATTGTTTTTCCGAGTGTATTTCCACAATAATAAAGTCAAGATAATATGTGCTACACAACAGAGTCAATGCCGAAACGTTTTCAAGAGGTCATTTCTGCTAAAACAGAACATATTTCATACTAGTATATAAAAACTTTTCAGTCTACTTAATACATGCAATGATAAAAAAAAGGTTAGATTTTGGAAAAAATCGTTTTTTTTCTTTCATTTGTCTCAATTAATTCAAGCAGTGTAGTATTTATAAAAGAACTGTGTACATATTCAAATTGGACTATTTATATTCGCAAAGTATTCAATTCTTAGATATATACAATAAATAGCCTACATAATAATGATACAAACAATAATATCACAGATTCGATTGACTCATACAGGGAAAAGGAAAGTATAAAAATCAAACTAAAAAAGATAAGATGACTTGCAGACCAGAAAACACAAAGGGAACAACGAGCTCTTCCCCCTTCTTCTGAAAAAATGACAAAAAGGTATCTCCGCAATTTATTTCTAATTTTGTATCTATTTAAAAACGATTCGTTTGAAATGCATAATCGAGTTATTAATAAAGTGTTGATCCAAGTTCTGTATGTAACCGTTAATTTAGTCAAATAAAGTATTTCGTGTATGGATAGTGGAATGCTGTTGTGATAGATTAATTTGAAGTTTTAAATAATACACAAAATCTGTAATGAAGAATGAAGAAGAAAGGTATATTGTGAGTGTCATTGAATTGTGTTCATTTGATTCGTATCTCCAACAGCACCCCAAGTAGATTTTAGATTAGATTTTAATTCAAATCTGTGTATAAATAAAAATCCTCGACCAATTATAAGAATGATCTGTTTAATTTAAACTAGCATAAAAATAATAATGATCGCGCGCGTGTTTAAAACTCCTGAAAATTATTTATTCATTCGCATGAACATCTTTTGGAATACTTCCTTCGCATGGAATCTTTGGAATACTTAAAAATACTTCAAAATAATTTTATACATATGTTCATTTGTTGTATAATAACATAGTTTCAAGTTTAAATGTGTTAGAAAAAAATTTCTCTTCGTGTATTTTGGGAGTTTTTTCCTACCCTCTTGATAATTCGAAGTTTTTCATTGGTTTCTTCAATTTCGAATTGTATAGTATTACTCACTCACTCACTCACTCACACACACACACACACACACACACACACACACACACACACACACACACACACACACACACACACACACACACACACACACACACACACACACACACACACACACACACACACACACACACACACACACACACACACACACACACACACACACACACACACACACACACACACACACACACACACACACACACACACACACACACACACACACACACACACACACACACACACACACACACACACACACACACACACACACACACACACACACACACACACACACACACACACACACACACACACACACACACACACACACACACACACACACACACACACACACACACACACACACACACACACACACACACACACACACACACACACACACACACACACACACACACACACACAAACACACACACACACACACACACACACACACACACACACACACACACACACACACACACACACACACATGCTCTTTTTAACAAGTCTTAAATACTCCAAACCATAAATTGATAATTCAATTTTTATGCAAAGAACATATAATACTGAATTTATAATCTAAAAAAAGTTTTACTCTCGTGTTCTCTTAATAATTTAATGTGTTTCTCAGAGATTGTTATTCTTGCAGGTTCTTTGCAGTTTGGTATGAGATTCAGGTAAATTATCGATTGATAAAAGAGTTTTAACACAGTTGACGATAGTTGTATTCCTTCATTGCTGAAAATCATGCAACTTTGTAAAAAAACAATAGAAGGAACAAAAGTAGAAACAAAAATAGTTTGTCTAGTATATAATTTATTTAGGTGTCATTCCTTCATTAATAGTGTTGCGCTGTTTATAGTACGTATACAAGACATACAGGGTTAACAAGAAGTAAATTTTTCATTTCAGAGAATTTTAGAATCCATTCTATATGTTCAAATGAGACAAAACATGAAAAGCAGATAATTCAAATGATGCACTTGACATTTAATAAATAAAAAAATGTTAGTACAAAATTCCATCGATAGGTGTTGCTATAGCATACATAACCTCATTTAATATGCTTTAAAATAGCTCAAAATGTAAAGCAACATTTGTAAAATTGCTCAATATGATATCCTTCATTTTCAAAAATGTGCTTTAATCACAAAACAAAATTTTCAACAGTTGAGCTTGGTAAGTCTTCTGGAATATTGAAAACATGTTTCTGAATGCTATCCTTCAGATCAGATATGATTGCTAACCTTTGATGGTAGATAGGGAAAAATGCCACTGGTCATGCTTTAGGAAACCGCATAACCAAATGTCGCGGGAAGGGATATCCGGCAAATGCTATTGGAAAAGGACGGTTGATCACCCTTGCATCTGTGAAATGCGGTTTTAGCAAATGTTTTTACAAGGCGATAAATTTGAGGAGGTATGATATCCTGCAAGAAAGTTATATACTGAAAGCATTCACGCTGTTGAAGCTGCAGGATTGCAAAATTCCTCAGCATACCACGATACCGTTTTCCTGTGATGGAACACGTTTGGATTCCCTTTGATCTTATCTCTCCAAAAAGTAAAGTACTCTGGTAAAGGTAGCCGTGAAAGTACATAATACTGTCCCTTTTTTAGCTCACTTTTCCCGCTGCCCAAATTTAACAATTGTTGGTGATGACTTGCTCATCGAGGAAAAAGTCGTCTTTGTCGCTCCATACTATGTTCCATGTCTAAGTGACTTAAATCACCATTCGAGCAAGGAGATGAAGTGCAAAAATTTTATGAATCTCTGGGTCCCCGTTTTTCAATTGGTGCGATTTTTTGAACGAGAAAAAAAGTCAACATCCCCACCGTTAAATTTGTTGCACAGTAGAGTACGGCATATCCGGTACACGGGAAACCACTGGTTGACACTACTATCCGACGACTGATTGCTGGCTTCAACGACCCCAATTGCCACATTTTCGATGCTAGAAGACAGGATTTGCTTTCGCCTTCTACTTGGAAGAATGCCAGATTGTCCAGTTATTTCAAATTTCTGTATTATCTTATGTAGGGCACATAGAGACATTGAAGTTTTTCGTATTCATTTCATATCACGGATTCTTTGACAGATTCCTTTCAGTGCTACTGGTTCTGGTAGAACAATCTTACCATTAGCGTTTTTTCTTGCAATGTAGGCATGGTACATCCGCAAATAAGCACGTACTGCTGATGCAGAATCCACCTTTTATTTATCCAAACAATAATGTTGATAGGCATGAGCTACAACACAAATTCCGATTCCAATTTTGAATAAATGCAAATAAGTACCAGTTGTACTATAGCGCCACCTATCAACAGAATATTATAATAAAATTTTCTATTTAATAAATTTCTGCGCACACACATCATTTGAATTACCTGTAATTCAAATTTATCTCGTTTGGATTAATAGAACGGATTCTAGAGGTATCTGAAGTGGGCATCTTATTTTTTCTAATCCTGTATAAATCGCACATAACAAACAGTGTAAAACCAGTTCACTAAATGAACAATACCTCTTACATCTATATAATCAGAACTGCATCCCATTACACAAAAGTTTCCAAAATCGCAAGGTAAAAAAAGTCATTAATAATTACCCTTGTTTCTTTTTTCACAGCCAAAGAACGATTCAAGATTCTTTTGACGACCTTAATAAAATGACATTAAGGTAACCGACTACGTTTGGAACCGTGATTTTTCAAATCCGTACAAAGATTTTTTTTAATATTTAGGGTCACTTAGACTCTAATACACGTATGAAACTGTTTTAAGAATATTATTACAATTAAAAATGCTTTAAATGCAATATTTTCGCAAAGAAAGAACATAGAATTATTTATTTTCCAAATATTTTCTTCTTTTATGGAAAATGCTTCTGTTATAATACTATTTTGCTATATAGAGTTCAGACCTCTGTAGAGAGTCTGATCTAGGATTTTTGAAATATATAATTTAGAATTCGATTTATCCATATTTTAATATAGTAGATAGGAAAAAAAAAATTAACAGAAAAACACTAATAATTTTTTCAATTGGCAGCAACTTTGAAAATAATGTGAATTTTTCATAAGTCATAGTCAGGCTCTCGGAAGAAGTCTTAGTTATACATAAACACATTATTATTATAGAAGCTATTTTCATGAAAGGAGAATGTTTTGAAAAAAAAAATGGTTAATTCTAAGTTCATTTTTCTTGACAAAATATTGCATTTAAATAATTTTTTTTATTGTAATAATATTCTTAAAACAATTTTATAAGTGTAGATTCTAATCTAAGTGGCATTAAATT